>VOPJ01012888.1:289221-373618 GCA_014673585.1 Semibalanus balanoides | reverse complement strand
CTGCGGGCGCGCCATAGACGAGACCCGGCTCAGAGGGGGGCGCGCGCCCAAGCGCCACCCCTCTGGATCCGCGCCTGCTGGCTGTAATACAACCGGCAATCACCTCCTGGCCACTGTCACTGCCGCCCATGTCCCGCCACCCCAGACCGTCTCCTCTGTGTCTCTCAGCGTCTCTCTCCACCCCAGCTCGTCTCCCCTTGTCTCCCCAGCCCGTCTTCGCCTCGTCTCCCCAGCCCGTCTCCGCCTTGTCTCCCCAGCCCGTCTCCGCCTCGTCTCCCCGGCCCGTGTCCGCCTTGTCTCCCAGTCCGTCCTCGCCTCGTCTCCCCAGCCCGTCTCCGCCTTGTCTCGCCCCACCCCGTCCCACATCGTCTTCACAGCCCCGTCTCCGCCTAGTCTCCCCAACCGCCGTCTCCTCCGTGTCTATCCCGTCCTCTCCACCCGGCACGTCCCCGCCTAGGTCTCCCAGTCCCGTCCTCCGCCTCGTCTCCCAGCCCGTCTCCACCTCGTCTCCCCAAGTCCAGTCTCGCCCTCCACGGAGCACCACACTGACCTTGCCCTCCGGGTGGCCGCGGTGATGTCGACTCCGACGATAGACGGCCTGGCGTGAAACTGGCGAGAGACACACTGGCCGACCCGCCGACACCCCCCCCCCCTCCGACCCCCCGCTGCTGCGCCGCGCCGCGCCCCCTCCGACGGCGCGCCGAGGGGGCACGGCGCCGTCGCACGCCTCTGCCAACGCCCCCCCCCCTCGGGGGGGGCGCCGTCGCGTCGGTTGGTTTACCAGGCTCATCTGATGTGCCCGGTGGGTACGACGGGGGTGGGGTGGAAGGGGTGGGGTCACTAGAGACGACAGCGGAAGAGAGCGATGCCTGGCAGTGTCACGAGATGCAGAGGAGTCTGGTTTGGCTGGTGATAGCCGGTTGAGCGGTCATGTGGCCAAGGGTCGAGATGTTCGGCTAAGTGTTGTTCGGCTGTGTTGAGTAAACGATGCGCCTCTCCAACATAATGGCATATGGGTAGAGTTTGAACGGTTGTGATGATGATGATTATTATTTGGGTTTAATGACGCCGCAGCTTCGAGCTATATGGCGCTTTGAACGGTTGTGTAAATTGTAACAGGCTTCTAGTAATATATATATGGTGTATTATCAGACGCAACGGAACGATTAACTTCGTAAATTGACTCCCGATGGCAAAATAAAAATGCAAATTAAATTTAAATTTCCTATCTTATTTCGTTGAAAAAGCTAAAACTTGGCATAATTGGTAACTTAAAACTTACAACATTGGTGCACTAAACGTGGAAAGCCGTTAAACACTTCAATACAATAATGTTTGACAGAGAATATGTGTTTCAATGACGAATAATCTTAGAAGCATCGACACATGGAGGAGTGGGGGTGGGGGAGAGGCGTGGCAGGCGGAACAACTTTCTCTTATCTTCCAAACATGAGTGGAGATTTCTATTCAGGTGGTCAGGCCATTGTCTTATCAACTTTGTGCTTTACGACGCCAACATTTGGCAGAGTTTATGGCTTTGCTATGTGAAAAGGGCACTTTCCAGGTATGAATCTTCGACTGCAAGTAAGACAAATTAAATTTTCCAGTTATGACGCGACCATCAACTCTTTTGAAAAGCAATTTTACCATATTTTACCCAAAATTCATGTTATTGGTGTTGTTTTTTGAAGCGTCGCCAGTTCTCTCACATTTCTAGTTTCTTATGGCAGTTATTTGTGATACAGTGTATGTAGGGGAGACCGGGGCACGTTCTGTCACTTTTTTGCTAATTGGCCCAGGCGGGCACACTTTTCAGAGTTGGTAATTGATACTTTCCAATACTGTTACATACATCAATAGCTTCAAATCGTTTTTGGGAGTTCAAGTGGTATTCCAAGTTTGTTTTCGACAACCAAGTGTCGATAATGTGGCGATGACTCATTTGACAGAACCCTGCCGCAATATACGGGGCACGTTCTGTCACCTATGGGGGCAAATTCTGTCCATTGATGGGCACTTCCTGTTATACCGAAGCGGTCGTTTGTGGCGTCCCTGCAGGGGGAGAGAAGGGTTTCATTCATCGCCACCATCAATATGTTGTAAGAAAATGACGGTATAAATCGATCCCACACTGCATTTTTGCCGTTTTTCTTGGTTTATCCCATGCACGAAATCAGAGTCCCTGGTAACGCCTATGTTTTTCATTTTGAACTTTTTCCCTTTCAACATTAAGCCATGACAATTAGAAGCTCAAAAACGTTGTTTGCAATACAAATCCCGGTCGAATGACATGGCTACAATTACTTCAAAACATCGCATATTTTAAAAATTAGTTTGCCCCCGTTAGCCCCCCATTTTTGAATAAAAAACAATTCGGGGTACTAAATAAATGATTTTTGTCCACGACGAATCGAATGGTTTTCTTCCCCATCGAAATGCGGCCTAGCGGTTCCCGAGATCTCTGGGGGCAGAAATCTGCCCCCCCAGGCAGGGGCGGATCCAAGGGGGTGGCCATCCGGCGCATGGCCCACCCCCCCCCAAAGGAAAAAGGGTGGGCCAACAATATCTTTTGCTCCCCCCGCCAATTCCGCAAGGAACCATCAGTGAATAGCCCACATTGTTTCAATACGGACTGATTTGGTACTATTTTGGGTATTAAACATGGTGGAGGTCTTGGTACCCGCGGAAAAGATAACATTTATAGTTTAAAATTAGCTTTGAAGCAGTCAAAATCAGCTATTCACAAATACAAAAACTCCGAAAAAAAAAATTTCGCGCCGCTTCGCGGCATCAACACAAGTTTTTGCAATGCTTTACCAAATTAGGAAAGTGGGGAAAATTAATTTCAATTAAGTGTATGGCAGAGGCTCTCCTTGACGGTAATTCTCTGGGCCCAGGGCCAGCTTCATACAATATTAACCCTCGCCTTACCGGTTTTTCCACCTTCGCCGTACGGGGGGGGGCTAACAGGATTCCTGTTTAACTTCCCAAACCAAGCATCATAAGAGCAACGCGGTAAGAAACCGCATGTTGCCTGTCATGTGAGGAATCTAACGGTTTAATGCAATTTTTAGGTTTTCAGTCATTGGGTGAACTTCCGAGGTCAAGTGAATGACCTAATAACTCGATCAATTTCCAATAATAACGTTTTTCTCCGTCAGAAACCTCAGAATGAGAATTAATAAATGTAAATAAAAAGCTTGCCCGTTGACCAAGTTTGTCTCGAAATACAGAAAAATGTATTATTTGTCGGTAATCTTGGTCAAACAATAAGTTAAAAAAAGTGAAAAAATTACGTCATGAGTTTCGTACACTTAGGGAGCTCATCAACTCAATCACAAATAGTTTATTGGCAGGTCATGCTTTAAAATTTGGTTTGGGTATTTCCCATATTCCAGTTCTCTCACTTATCCTTTTTTTATCTTTGACAAATTTTTTTTAGTGATCACCCCATTTTTTCAGTTTTTAGGGGTAAGTAATCCCAAAATTTCGGAAATTCCGAGTTGGCCTTTCCTAATTAATTGCTTTTTCTATTCTTTGTTTCTTTCTGTTAGCAATTTGCTGCAAATCTCCTATTTTCTACGATTTTTACAATATAGTTACCCGTCTTTCCACCAACTATAAATCGTCACTAAAAAACGTCATTTTCTCCCAATGACTGGGAACCAATTTCAGTTAAATTTTGCCAGCCATACGTATAATTGTTGTCAACTCAGCTAGTGAAATTCCCAGCAAGATGGCGCATCTTGCTGTAAATGGCATGCGTAAAAAGTGATTTCAGAAAACCATCAGGGAGGCCTGTCCAGGCCTCCCTGAGGCGAGGGTTAATTTTTCACAGCTGGCTACAAGTAGCAATGGCCTGCCGACTTTCGAAAAAGGCGACGCCGAACGATTGACGTGGACTCGGCCCCTAAACGAACCTAAAAGTATCACCTAACATCAAACCAAATCGTAATTTTAAAAATGGAAATCCACATGAAAATGTTGCAAAGGCATGCACGCAGACAAAACGGATATACGTTTTTTTCGTCATTTCATCCGACCCGCCCTCAATAAATTATCGGTGACGCCCTTGCGAGTTGGTATGAGACAAACGTTATTATTGATTACCTACGTGTGTATATGCTACGGAAATTGTGTTCTGTGTGTTTTAAAGTGATTTGTCCCCGATTTTTTACCCAAAAAAACGAAAAAGTTTTCTTCCCGATTTTTTCCCCGATTTTTTTTGCGATTTTTTTCTCCGAAAAAAGTATTTAAAAATGTATTTTTTTTCGGAAAAAATCGTATTTTGTAATCTCTAATGCCAAATTAGGTGAAAAGCCCAAATTCGTGAAAAAAATGGGGGTACCTTTTTGCCGGAAAAAGTTCCCCCCCAAACCGAGGGGCTGGATCCGCCCCTGCCCGAAGGTTAACGTAATTCTGGCCGCTCGTGAACTGCATAGGCACCACCCGATTCGTTTTACGCTTGTAGTGGCGTACCATATCTGTAAACAACAGGCAATCATTTTTATGGTCGTTTATAAGGCAAATACGACTAGGAATCATGAACAGATTCAGTGACAGAACTGCCCCCAGATTGGTGACAGAACCTGCCCCACTCGACACAGGTCACACTTTTTCGTTTTTAATGAAAACTGGGAGAATGGGGGCAGAATAAACGCTCAGCACAATGGGTTCTCCGACATTCCATCAGCCCATGATTAGCATTTAAAGACACTATACAATTATCTGAATGGCCACACACAAATTTTTGCTCACTTATAAAAAGTTTGATTTCTGTTTGAAAAACAAAGTTTTTCCTAATTGAGCCAATCTGGTCGCAGCCATGTTGTTTGGCTTTGATATAGTACCCGAGGCCACTGCATGCACAAAGGAACATAATGTTACGAAAACAACAATTATAGCCTGCGGTGGATAGTTCCACGAAGGAAAACCCCGCTGAACGAATGAATGTGCCCCGAACGTGCCCCGTTCTCCCCTACAAACACAAATTTTGCTAAATATAAATTGTATTGAATTTTTATTTTTCCTTCCAAGAATACGCCTTTAAAAAACATATGATAAGCTTTTAAGCGAGTTAAAGGGAGTGTGCCTACTCACATTGGTCATGTGGAGTTGTTGACACTAGTCTGTAGAACTATTTTTCTGAATTTAGCCATGTACTTCATTTCCCAGAATCACTTTTGTTGCTGAGATATTCCAAGTCGCAATCACATACTGGCAGTAGTTAATTACAAATAGTCGCCAGAGAGCTTTCGACACTAGAAAGCATTGGCTTCTTTAAATTACAAACGCTTAGCTATATGTTAGCTCTGGCCCAGTTTGCGCCATTAATAGGTAACATTTCGCTACCTGTTTATAGTGACCCGATCGTTTTATGAGTTTTGAAACAAAAACAAATGCAAAACAGAAAATATAACTAAAAAATTCAACTAAAGGGGCTCCAGACGTGAATTTTAATCGTAACCAATAATCAAAGCAATAGCTTCTTTCCGCAATTACCAAATTTATTTGGACATTTTCAAAAGAAAGTAGGCACACTCCTTTAAGCGTGCTGAGGAATAACTTAATTGATAATTAGCATAATACTTGACCCTTTTCCTCAATTATTCGAAAAAATAAAATCAAAATCAAAATTATTTCGGATATATTCGGGCACTGCCCTTGCATTCGGACGACAAAGGGCAGTGCCCTAATATACCCGAAATATTTTTGGCTTCAGTTTAATTGTTCAAATAATTTTAGGATAAGGTCAAGTTATGCTAATGTCAAAATGATGAGCCACAATACTACGATACTCCCATGTGACAGTCTACCGCCTCGTGTTGGCCAAAGAGATAGCTGATAGTTCATGACATACTTGCACGCATTATGAGCCCGGGAAAGTGATCCGTTGATGCCCGACCAACATGACGTGGATTGTCAACCGTTTTAGAAGGGGCAACCCGGCATCGTTTCCGTGACGCAGCATTTCATTACATTTTTATCTTGCCTGGCATATACTTGAGGCAAATCGGTTGAACTTAAGTTATAGTATTGACTAGTGGGCTCAGGGTTTCTTGAGCCCGTGACCTGTTGTTTTTTGTTTGTTTTGTCATCTTGCTCATTTATTTACACTACAGCAACACTGCACCATGTTAACACAAGCAATAAACATTCACAACCAACTGAATGTCCGACATCATTGCCATGCTGTCACTCCCGTGTTTCTGTGGCCCGTCTGGCCAAGCCGGCACGGTGCCAATGGCTTTTGTATTACCGTCCCGGCCCCGGGTAGGTCTGTTGGGCACCGCTCCGGGACCTGTTGTTCTTAATGGTGTCGTTCTGTGACCGAAAAGTGTTCAAAAAGTGTGCAAAAAAATGATAAGCCTTACCGAACGTTTACCAAATCGGTCACATTTTGTTCGGTTACCTGCACCAAATCCGTCACTCGTCTGCCACGGAAACAGCAAGCCACATCTATGCTAGCGACATCTATATCAGTCGCTATATAACTGAAGCTTCGAACACCCGCCTACAGGTAACAGTCCGTGCGGGGGACTGCACCAGGGACTATCCATGGGCTGGGTGCACCCATGGGTGCCCACTCAATTCTTCCAAATGTCTGGGTTGGGTATGCATTTTTTGCATTTTCATGGGTTCTGGGCGGGCAAACATGGGTTCTGGGCGGGCAGTTCTATGGCAATTTTGGATCAATGTCGCTAAGAGTTATTTTTTACTTGACAACTAGATGTTTAACCAGGTAAATATGTTTTTTATATGATATAAGGCACATAAACAATAGACTTTGGCAATTATATGACAACAGTAAATCGTGGTAAGTAATAGGGCAGTACGATTTTTTAAACCATGTCTGATCCTAAGTCTGATCCAATATGATAATGTTGATCGCAAAGTGTTCGATAAGTTCAAATCAGCAGCAACACAAAGGTGCCTAATATTATTTCTCGTTAATATGATTGAAGTCAACATGCTAGGGTAATGGTTGCGAATTTTGTGAAAACAACTATCTGCCTTATCTGAATGGGCCCCAATGGGCATGGGTATCAATATTATGAATTTGAATGGGTCTCGTCTGGGTCTGGGCTTGGTGTTCATGGGTTTCGGCTGGGTTGGGCTTGGGGTTTGGGCACCCATGATAGTCTCTGGACTGCACCAGAGGTGCAGCCAGGAGGTGGCAAGGGAGAAATTGCCTCCCCCCCCCTACGGGTCACAGAGGGCCTACCAAGACTCGCCCAGATACCATTGTCATTAGCTAAATTGCTTTAAAAAGCCACACAGAGCAGTCCTCGAACCATGCGATGGGTCACCCTGGTGCATGAAAAGGGCCCTCAGAACCCACCCATGCTCTCCCAATGCCCAGAGGGCTCTCGAGCATGTTCACGGGCCTCTCCAGCCTGTCCAGGGGACCATTTAAGTCTGATCTGGGGCCTCTGGAGCTTGCCCTGGGACCCATTGAGATCTGTTCGACAAAACAGTCAGCGCACACGGCTGGAGATCCTGGGAGGGGGTCAGGTGGGTCGAGATCCCCTGGGCCCCCTGGATGTTCAAAACTGGGTGGGGGGTCCGGGGGAGGGCTGGATTAGAAAAATAAAAACTGTGTGGGAGCCCTCTTGAGCAGAACAAAGCCGACGGCCATAGGACAGAACTGGCCCTACGCATGTAAAAATGTGAGTTTATATATCGAGTTAGCCGTCTTCAAGTCGGCATGGGTGATCCATGCCCACCTAAAAACGGCCTGAGAGGTCCTCGGTAGGCCCCAGGCCGTCGGTTGTCCTACAACGGCCCATGAACGGCGTAAAGGGCCCTGAGTTGGCCATGGGACTCACAGTCACAGTCGTCCTGAGGGGCCCACAGTCGGCATGAGGTCCCGACAGGCCCTCGATCGGTCTCAGGGGCCCTCAGTCTGACCGAGGGTCTCCCATTCCGACTTGAAGACAGTCTGAGGGAGCCCTCGGTCGTTCTATGGTGACCCTTGGCCGGTCTGAGAGGGTCCAGCTTCGGCTCAAGGGAGCCCATGCCCCATAGTCATGTATGTTTGTATTGACATCAACAGTCACTTTACGAATCTGTGTGGCTATTACATGTCATAGGTCGGTTAAATAAATCAGTAGGGAAGTCATTAGTGTCACAGTGGGAAACCAAGCAAATTATCACGCACATCGTACACACACACACACACCTACACAACCTACAACCTACACGACCTACACAACCTTACACATCTCACACCTACACACCTACACACACATCCCAACACACATCACCTACACACACACAACACACACACACACTCGACACACACACACACCACACACACACACACACCTACACACACACACACAACACATCACACACACCACACATCCACACACACTACACACACCTACACACAACACACACACCACAGCACCACACAACAGACACACACACACACACACACACACACACACACACACACACACACAACACGCACATACATCGTAGTCCAGTCCCCTCACATCATCAGGCAACGCGTTCAGCAGCGATGCCGTACGGTATGAAAACGAACGCTGCCCGGCCGCCGTTCTCATAGCAGGCGGGCGCAGGTACCGGTCCTGTCGCGTGACTCTCCCCCAGGGCCGCGCATCAGCGTAGGTGCGGAACAATGAGGCGAGGTCCGCAGGCTCACCCAGCACACATGGCTTGTGAGCAACAATCGCCGTCTGGTAATCGCACATCTGGCGAGGCGCGAGGAGGTTCAGGTCATCCCGCGCGCGAGACACATGATCGTATCTTCTGAGTCCAGTAACGACCCTGGTTGCAAAATTCACTACTTTCGTCAGTCTGTTTACGTTAGCAGCCGAACCATTTCCATATACAGAGATACAGTATCGCACGCGCGAGATGACTGGCATGAGGTAGCCCTCGGTCGGCCTGATAGACTCCCTTGCCGAACAAGAGATACTCTGAGGGACCCTCGGTCGACTTGAGACTGAGGCCCTCCTTCGTCCTAAAATGCCCATGGTCGGCGTGGGATGGCCTTTTGCCTGCCTGAGAGGGCAACTGTCAGTCTGAGAGGGTCCAGAGTCGGGCCGTGGGGAATGGCCTTTTGCCGCTGCCTGAGGGGCCAAACTGTCAGTCTGAGAGCAGTAACAGTCCGGCGTGGGATGCCTTTTGCCTTGCTCGTAGAGGCGCAAACTGTCATCTGAGAAGGGTCGCAGCAGTCGGGCGTGGGATGGCCTTTTGCCTGCCTGAGAGGGCAACTGTCAGTCTGAGAGGGTCCAGAGTCGGCGTGGGATGGCCTTTTGCCTGCCTGAGAGGGCAACTGTCAGTCTGAGAGAGTCCAGAGTCGGCGTGGGATGGCCTTTTGCCTGCCTGAGAGGGCAACTGTCAGTCTGAGAGGGTCCAGAGTCCGGCCCGCCAGAGTCAGAGTCCCAGGTCGGCCTTGACCCACAGTTAGCCTAAGGGGCCACAGTTTGGCCAGACTGCATAGATTATCATGCCCCCCCCCCCAAACCCCAGCCCAGCCCAGACCCATGAGCCCAGACCAGACCTTCGGCGCTCGCTATTTGCCTCTGGCGGGATGACCTATACGGCCGGTGGCAGCGGTCGCGTGCAATGTCAGATGAAGCCAGCGAGCCGCGCAGACCGTCCTCAGTCGTCAGGAAACGTTTAACAGTCACTCACTCATTCACTATATCAGATGCCTCTAAATTCTGCCGGTGACTGGAATTGCGCGATCGGATGGTGGTGTCAAGTGTGGTCCTGCGCAACAAGCTTAGCTTAGGATGGTCCTGATATCGGAAATATTTCCAATCGAAACAGTCGGATACAATTCATGATAAAAATATTATCGGTAGATCTAAAGGCTTCTTTTCCATTTTTTCTGTGGTCCTTATAATGTGTGAAATATAGATGGCTGTCACAACCAGACCGGTTCCAGTTTTTCTTCTATTTTCAGTGTCGCCAAACATTGACATTGCAACACGCGATGGTCCAGTTTCGACAGAGTATCGTGTAAATTCAGCAATGAATGGGTCTAAAACAATGATATATAGCATCCACTCCTTGTTAGTATAGTGGTGAGTATCCCCGCCTGTCACGCGGGAGACCAGGGTTCGATTCCCTGAAGGGAGCTTTTTTGAGAGGGCTGAAATGGCTCCCTTAACCCTAATTAGTGGCGGCTCCCGGCTACCCCTATTAAAAAAGTGGGCAAAAGGGGGGGGGGCCAGTATTCGCCCCCTCGGAGATTCTCGAGATCTTAACCGTCGCGATTTTCAAAAAATCAAACGGTGTCGATTTCATCTTAACAATGATCTAGTTACATTTTCTAAAAAAACGAATTTGATAAATCTTAAATAGGGGGGCAACAGAGGCCAAAAAGTAAAAAATTAGAGGTAATTTTGATCCAACATCAGCTGCCATGTTTATCAAGCCGATTTTAATTCAATCAACAGTGATCCGATAGCATCCGGGGTAGGAATTGATATGTGATGACGATTGGTTGAAAATTCAAAATCATAAGGCGTGTGCAAGGTCACTAAATTGAGGGGCAAAGGTAAAAGCGTAATTCAATACGTTTTTTGATGCTTTTTTCTGAAATAAATGCAATATTAGCTTGTACAATCAATACAAAATAGTTATTTTTCACATATTTTTGTAGCCATAGCGGTGCAGGTTAACGAAAAAGGGAGGCCAAATATACAAATATGATTCCGCAGTCATGCTTCTAATCCCAATACAAATCAAAGTTACTGGTTCATAGATAGTTCCAGTTTTGAAATGCTTGCAATCATCATGGCGTATCCAGGAATCCGCATTTGGGAGGTGCAGACCTTTTGATAGGAATAAATCTCACTAATATAATACTAATAGCAGCATACTAGTTTGCTTGCAATTTTTTCAATTCACATAATTGCCGCTTCGTTACCCCTTCCATGGGCTGCCTATTCTCTTGCAAATGTTAAAAAGGACCCCCCTGCTGCTTTTTCATCGGAAAACTGCAGTATATATGTCCTTTTAAGCGCAATGCCATAAAGAGTTTCCTTGCAATAATATGAACCCCCTTTTTTTGGTTGCCTGAGACCCGCCTCTGCAATAAAATGTATTTATTTCCTTCTGGACTCATATTTCCAGTCATGGCATTCCTCACTCTTGTAATTGCGCCGTAATCGCTGGTATACGTTCGTTATCACTATGCAAGTTACCGCCCTTGTTCTGTGCCTGGACACGCCCTTGAAACTCAAGACGTAATAAATTATGCCAAAATTAGAAGGAGAAACTATCTCAGCATCTCATAGCTATAAACTCAATTTATATTGCTTTATTGACTGTCAGCTAGCCGTGTCATACTTTTTGGAAATACCCCTTTCAGTACCTGAAACCACCTCTGGCCGTAAAAAAAATACAATATATCATGAACATCAATAATTGAACTTAATTAAAAACGTAACCTATGCAACTTCTCATACTTAAGGCAGTTAGGAAGAATCCGTGAAGATCGCATTTCCGTATTATCGCCAAATTGGTCGCCGAAAATCCTCCCAAACTGGGCCTCGGAACCGCTCTGATTGAAATCAGAACTCTAAATTTTGATACCAGATTGTGAAAATCAATTTTAGGAAAGTCCCCGAAAAGTTAGATAAGCCTACTCGCAACCGTCTTCGGAGATAATCTAAGAAAACGTGAGGGGTGGGCAATATTTGCCCTCCCTGCCACTAATAGGGTACGCCTCGCCAAGTTGTACGGAGGGGGTTGGGATGCCCACAGCCCCGTCGCTTTTTCCAAAATAAGCCCCAGTAGTTTCGGAACAGATCGCAATGGAAATTTCGGTACCTATTGCAACATTTACACCAGTATCCTGACATTGATTTTTTTAACCCATGATGACCTTGAACCCTGTTTTCTCATGTCGTGTTTGGCGAACTGGCGTCTCCGTAGTTCGATCCTGGCAAACATGTGCATTTTCCGAGTGTTTGTGTTCAGAGAGCAGATATTACAAGTGTTTCTAGGTGACAGTATGTGGCCTTCTGCAAGATTTGGTGATGCTCGATTGCTCTTTCAGAGGTCAGAGACTGAGGTCACTGACGCCCGATGACCTCATATGTCTTTTTGTCTTCTGTCCGTTTCTAGGACAATTTGTGACGCTTATTTCAAATTTGGGATCCATTTTACATAATTATATGTTCCACTGGGGTCATACGCTTCCGAAAGGTCAACCGAGGTCAATGACCTCAGATGACCTGACATGACCTTTTTTAATTTGGCAGTCTTCAGATCATTTGGTTATGCTGATTTCAAATTTTGGGTCTATTTAGCATTCTAAGATGTTCTTTTACAATTTTAGCTCGATTAGTATCCATATTAAACACATATACGATTTGATGACATTTGGGTCTTTGACATGACCTCATAGGTTACTTGCGACACAGGACCTTCAAATCAGATGTCAATGTCTTCCTCTCGTCACTTCTAGAAAGACGCTCGTTTTTCATCTCAGAGGTTTTTGGAAGATAGTGGAAAAACGTCGGCGCGCAGCGCCGCCTTTTTTAATACCTGTTCGAAAACAAACTGCCAACATTATGTTAAATTATTGAACTAAATTCATCTAATGCCAGGTCACCAGACCAGGTCACGTGACAATCCCATCTTTAAAACGTTTGAGGTCGTACTAAAGTCACAGGTTTTGGCCGGTCGGTATCAAACTTGCAGGATATCATAAGCTCATAATTACCTATCAGTAAAGCGCCGTAGTTGGCGATGAACGAGCGAGCGCGAAGGAAATGTATGGTGAATTTCAACTCAATCGGGCCAAAGCAGTTTCTGAATATACAAAAAAGGTCGCACACGTGCGCACGTGCAAAGTCACCCATCCCTGACTTGTGGAAAAGTGGTGGGTAAGAGGTCCCTAACCACACACGAAATTTGAACACAATCGGCTCAGCCGTTCCTGAGATGTATATAGGGGTGCACGTGCGCACGTGCAGAGGTATCCTACTCCTGACTAGTGTAAAAGCGGCGGCTGAGAGGTCCTTAACCACACACCAAATTCAAACACAATCAGCCCAGCCATTGAGGAGTTGATACGACAAAACAACTTTCAACACACCTCACGCGACACGCGACACGCGCAGTGGCAATCACCAGCATAAGTCGGCACTGGTGAAAAACAGGAGTGATTGAATGGGGCTACTCAGCAAAGAAGACTGCTTGTCAATCGGACACGTGCGGTTGCAGAGATATGAGCTTCTCAAAATCGTCGCCATGGGTTGGGTTGGGCCGCTCATAATCATATTTTTTACAAATATACCACGTTAAGACGAGCGAGCGCTTCGCGCTCGCTCGTAAAAATCTGTTTTCCTCGGACTTCTGATATCGGTGACCTAAGGTTCGGTCAATTTCGACACATACACTGTGTTATTAGATTTCACTTTGGTGGACATGAAAGTGCTCGCAGACATGGACCACTCTCTGGCAGGGCGGGGACAGGCTACCACAAAGGGGAAGGTGGTTTTGTGAGATCATGGTCAGGTGCAATTAGTTCTCACAAATGTCAAAAAGATGTGCTGGAGGGATTCGGTATATGTAGCATAGCACCAACCACTGGAACCAACGCTGCTATTCTTTTCAAACCATGCACCCATAAGACAAACTTTCGCGTCATATTTATCTCTTAGAAATGCGTAGAGATGAACGTTGTTTATAAGCCGACGGAGAAAGGGTCTTATCTCGATCATGTTGCTGGTTTGTAGACAGAATTTGAACCATTACTCCCGCACCAGGACAGATACGCGATACGTAAGGTCCAGCTTTGTAGCATTAACACGAATCACAATGGCGAACAATCGGTTCAACTCGGCAAGATAGAGGCATATCGACAAAGGCACCGTGGCTTCCGCTGATAAGTTTAGGACAATATCAGCACTGAAGGCACACCGAGCTGAGGTCCGGAGATGTTACGGCAGACTGCGCTGCCGCAGGATAGCGGCGGTGCGCGCTAACACATCACACATCACATAGCGGCGCGCTAACACATCACATAGCGACGCGCTAACAAATCGCATAGTGGCGCGCTAACACATCGCATAGTGGCGCGCTAACACATGGCATAGCGGCGCGCTAACACATCGCATATCGGCGCGCTAACACATCGCATAGCGGCGCGCTAAAACATGGCATAGCGGCGCGCTAACACATCGCATATCGGCGCGCTAACAGATGGCATAGCGGCGCACATCGGATAGCATAGCGATGACTCGACGCGACATCAGATGATGTCAGATTCAGGTCATTGGTTCACTGGGCTGGCCCGACAGGTCGGCCGTCCAGTCAGCAGGCAGGTCACTAGTGACAGCTACGTATGGGCACGCAGCTGGCCGGTTTCCGTGTCACCTTTGACTAGCATGGGCAAGGTCACGCTCGACAGATGTCTTCAGTGGGTTGGAGACATACGTCTCACAGGATTGCGATTGTGATATTGTTTTCTAGTTGCAAACAATATCGCTTTATATTGTGATTGTGAGTCACGATAGGAAACAGTTGTGATATCAACCGTCACGTGGTATTGCTGCCTAGTGCCTATGGTGACGTTACATATATCGGCAACTTTCCACACATTTCTTATGAGAGATCCAAAAAGCGTCAAGGGAGCTTCGCGGAGAACACTCACGGTTCTCCTCCGAAAACACTAGCGGTTCTCGGCCGAGAACAATAGCAGTTCTCCGCCGAGACCCTGGGTTCACTCACTGGCGTTTCCACGCCGGGTTCACGCCCTGAACACATAAAACATGATGTCCACGCCAATGGACGAAACGCGAAGCCATGACAGCGACAAAGCGAAGCCGTGAAAGCGACAAAGTTACAGTGAAGGCATGGCGACGCGCAAACGGCAAGAACCTCAAGCGTCTTCAGCTAGCGCGCCGGCAACGGCGCTGCGGAGTGCGACTCTAACTCGGAGCTGACGGACTCAACATCCTTCCAGCCTTTTCCGATTATATCCACTCTTCATCATCCCACCGCAGCTTCCTTCCACATCTCATACATGCCTCCAATTGCTCCCCTCTTCCTCCTCTAGGAGGAAGAGGGCTTCCTCCTCCCCTTCCTCCTCTAGCCTAGGAGCCCTGCAGGCTCCTAGGCTGGCATCCTGGCAGTATCCACCTCCTAGGCGGTCTGCATTTGCATGTTGTCGAAGGTCTGGCCGCTCTTCAGGAGGTTATAGAAGTTAAACACGACCACGAGCCACCAGATGTTGAGGACGAAGCTGATGACGAAGGCGACCAGGGGGATAACGAACACGTGAATGTACTCGTCACTGTCCGGGGCGCTCCAGTCGACCATGATGCAGAAGATAGCGGTCACCGGGATGAGGATGCCGCAGGCCACTTGGGCGATGATGGTCCAGATCATGAACGGCAGAGCGAGGAGGCGGTTGTTCTGTGGGCAGAGGAAAAGCGTTATTGGCGTGGTGATGGAGCCTGACGAGTTACGACTATGTGACTATCGATATGGTATCGATATGGATGTGAATATCGATATTATCACAGTCTCTCACGCCGACTGAAGCGGGAAACCCAACGACCATGCCTGAGTCACCAGACTCTGGGGTGGGACCCATGGATTCCGAGCCCAACGCTTCACCGACTGAGCCACCCGGACCTCCAAGAGGAGGACCTCCAAGAGGACCTCCAAGAGGAGCCGGTTATTGGTGGGATAAAAGGACAGCAGAGTCAGGAACCAGCTATTCATACTAATTACTCATTTGTACATTCACCTGATCACTAATGTTATCAATAACATGCTCAATAATATGTTCACTAGCCTGATCACTAATATTTCACTAAGCTTATCTATAATCTGTTCATTAGCCTGATCACTAACCTGATCACTAACCTGATCACTAACCTGATCACTAATCTTATCATCAATATGTTCATTAACCTCATCACTAACCTGTTCAGTAACCTTATCACTAGTCTGTTCAGTAACCTAATCACTGTCCTGTTCAGTAACCGGATCGCTAAGTCTGTTCAGTAACCCGGATCGCCTAGTCTGTTCAGTAAAACCGGATCGCTAAAGTCTGTTCAGTAACCGGATCGCTAGTCTGTTCAGTAACCGGATCGCTAGTCTGTTCAGTAACCTAATCACTAGTCTGATCCTACCTATCTCGTTCTCTGTAAATGCTCTTTAACACCTCCAAAGTTATCGTAGTTTACAAAACACGCAGTAGTGTCATGTTGTTACGATTTACGTTTGTCGTTTCCTATTTTACACACAACATGTGCGTACACAAGATGGATGTATATGTTTTTAACGATTGTTCGGAAATCTTAGTATATTGCGTATCATTTTTTGTCAGTGACTTGCCTTCTTGGTGGCGAAGATCAGAGCGACTGCGACAAGGCAGGAGAAAAGTCCAATGCCAATCGCCATTCCGAACAACCTCTTCCTGGCTACCGGGCTATTCTTATCAACAGGGCGACACGAGGTTAGCAGATGTCAGCAGAGAGGGGTCAGCAGAGGTCACACGAGATCAGCAGAGATACAGTTTTGTTGACTCATTGTCAGAAGATGGCAACAATAAGGGGCGATGGAGGTTCACTGAAGAAAACAAAAATAACATAAAAGAAAAGAAAGAAATAAGGAAAAAACATGTAGAGTGACCGTGCATTTAAAGTGAATTTGATCACCCTTAAGAGGTAAACGTGGTGAAAAACAAATGACAAGTCATTGGCGCAAACATTATGCTGGCACAAACGTTCTGGTAATCAACAAGTACGGGTATTGAACTTACGCAGTGATTAATGCAGTGATTGAATGTGGATTACAGTGTGGAAACAACCTGAAATAAGTTGAGCAAATTGTCGAGACCTTATGAAGGCATACGACAGCATCTGACGCACACATCTAGCTGGAATCTGGCCGCACATCTAGCTGGAAATCTACCCGCACATCTGCCCGCAAATTGCTTTTTGACTCTATGACCCTCTGGTCCGTTCACTTAATTCAGCTTCCGGTTGCGCTCGCCCGGTCCGTTTACTTCAGTGCCATTGATTCATTTCAAGTCTACTTCATTGAATTGATTCGTTTGCAACTCACCTGGTCCGAGTACTGACTTCATTGATTCATTCGCGACTCGCCCGTTGGGCCCACCTGAGCTGTTGGTTGGAATGGTCTCCGATGAGATCATTGATCCCCCGCTGCACCGACTCGTAGATATAGATTTCCATCGACTTGTTTCGCGCCTGCTCGGCCTGCTCTGCCCGCACCACCTCCCAGATGCAGCCGATGATGGTTATGGCCGTCAGCATCTGAGGAAATCAGGGGATATGTCAGGAGAGCAGCGGAGACGTCAGGAGAGTAAGGTATATTCCTTGCATGCGTCCCATTCAATATCACCAGTCAACTCTCAACTTGTTTGTGCCCAAACTCTGATATCCCACTAACGTTTTATCTGTCTCCTGATTTCTGCCTAACTAACCTGCCATCACATAAGCGAGCCCGACAAAAACAACGATAGCAGGGACATAAGTTAAATCCTAGTTATTATAATTAGTTACGGAACAAGAGTGTGCACTGTGCACCTGCGCACGTGCAGTGTGACCCAAAGTTTTGACTTGCGTGACATTGTTGTGGTATCAAACCATACACCGAATTTCAGCCTAATTGTTCCTAGAGGGACGTTTGCGCAATGCGCTTTTTGATTTATGTTATTGTGGGACTGAACCCTGAGCATGGTGATAGTGTGGCCCTGTGGGTGATAGTATGGGCAATCGTGCGTGGTGATAGTGTGTTTGATGGTGTGGGTGTGGGTACGCCGGGCCGATCGTTTCTATATACGCACCTGTGTTTGTCTTATGTCCGTGCGACTTATCGTTGCCGAAATATATCACCATTTCGGGTAGGGTTTACAATAAAGAGTCTTCGTAGTTAAGATATGCGTCAATTTCCTACCCGCCCAACGGTGGTTCGTTTTTGTGCGAAGCATGCCTTTCAATTGTTTTCGCTCTGTGTTGTTTTGCCGTCGCGAATTGATCCGAACTAAATCGTTTGATATAATATTGTATACGTTGAACTTAACAGGTTTTGCAGCGTTCTTTTAAACTTGCAATTATAAGCTTCGTGTTCGTACGTAAAAATGCATTTGGATGGGTATTGGATGGATTTGATTGCGCTTTACAGCTGCATCATTTGTATCGCTTAGCACTCTTTGGTTTTGACGCTATGGTGGTGTAATTAAGGAAATATTATACATTCGGCAACATGTATATAACAGGCGTGTTTTAGCAGCAAAATATTGCATTACAACCTAAATATTCACATGCATTTTAGAGACGGTACATTGGTCTACACATTGGTGTTTATTTCATCGCGTCACGTTCCATAGGTGTCGAGCACTGATTTAAAACGAGTAGATGTCATTAACCATGAATTTGCGTTTGTATAGCCAGCAACTTTGCACGTACCACGCGCCGCTGATCGACAAATAGAACAAACGCCGGGCGGATCGTTTCTCTACACATCTGTGTTTGACCCGTGTCATTGCGACTTTTGGTTGCCGAGATATAGGTCCGGTATTGCAACGATGTTCTTGTAGGTTAATTTCGTGGACGGAACAGGGGTGCATCGTGCGCACGTGAAAGTGTGACCCAGAGTTTGACCTGTACAACATTGCCAGTGGTGTGGTCTCAAACCACACACCAAATTTCAGCTTAGAAGGTACAGCCGTTTTTCAGCTATAGTAGGATATTGTTTTCTGACACCCCTGACGCGGCACGAGTCACGCGCCATGCTGAACCCTCACGTGAGACGAGACATTTTAATAACATATTTCATTGCATAGGGCTATCAGATGGTGAAGACCACTTGTCAATCGGATGCGGGATTCGAAAGATATAAGCTTCTGAAAAGCGTTATGATTGGGTCCGGCCGGCTGGGCCGGGCCGGGTCGGCCGCTTATATGTGATAAAAATCCGGAATTCAGTGAGCACTCGCTGCGCGCCTCACGCTCGCTCGTAAATATTAACGTCCTGTCATATTACCGACGATAAGGGAGCCATTTTTGTGGTCATTGCGCGCGAGCTTGTGCCTTGCCTGTGGGCGTATGGCTTCTGTTCGTGCCGGGCTGGTGAATTTGTAAGTACGCGCGTGTGTATATGCCGCTGTCGTAGCGGCGGAAGAGAGCTGCACAATCGAGCGTAGGAGCAGCACTCGCCGACGCACGCACAGTACTCTGTGGCGACCGATGAAAGGGGTGAGATTTTCCAATCCATCCTTTTTGTAATGAGGATGATGCATTCCGATCAACTTGAAGAAAATGTGACAATGATAAATTTTTAATATGACATTTATTTTGCCGATAAATGAGCTTAAATTTGTGATTTGGCTCAAACGTTTGGCTTACATTTTTTCCCGTCGTGCTGTAACTCATATTATCAGAGAAATATGGCGTTCTAATATCGCAGGAATCGCTAGCTTACAACTGAATCAGTTCACATCTTGTACCATCAAATTCGTATTTTAACTCATTATACTTATCAGCTAAAATATCGTGTTTCCTATAACCTACTTCAACTGTCAACAACTGAAGTTCACGCAAGAAGGAGACTATCCAATTTACAAATTTATCATTTTATAGAAGTTGATCAATTACTTTATCCGGAACAATCCCAACTTCAAAACCAATTTGTTGTTCCCGCAACCTTTCGACAGATTGTATCTCTCGAATCTCATCGCATGCATTATAAGTTCTCATTATTATCTTGTACTTCTCCACAGCTGCCTGTCATGACGTCATCAATTACAGTCGGTTATGACGTCACCCAGGGCTGGCAACTGAGATCGCTAAGAGCCAGCGCGTGGTTCACTGTCGGACGCCCCCGTGAGCCGGCAGCGGTGGGCGGCGGCGGCGGCGGCGGCGGTGGCGGCGGTGGCGGCGGTGGCGGCGGTGGCAGCGGTGGGCGGTGGCAGCGGTGGCGGCGGTGGCGGTGGTGGCGGCGGCAGCGGGCGGCGGCGGACGGACTGTTGTTCGTCAAGGCCATTTCCTCCCCAGCCCGGTCCAGCCCGCTCCCAGCCCGGTCCCAGCCCAGTCCAGCCCGGTCCAGCCCGGTCCAGCCCGGTCCAGCCCGCTCCCAGCCCGGTCCAGCCCGGTCCAGCCCGTTCCAGGGACCGCATTTGTCGCGCAAAATGCGATATTAAACGCATAATCAGTTGATAAATCGGTATGATTCGTGTATCTGACACCTCTAATTATCATTCTAAGCTATTTTTTAACTTGGGTCAGGTCAAGGTCATCCGAGGTCATGAGGTTAAACTTCATATTACGGTCATTAGGAGTTGTAACACATGTTTTGGGTTTGTGTTTCGACTAGAACGCGTAAAGTGACCTTAGAACATTGTTTGTTTCATATAAACTAAGAATGGCCTATAATTTATATAGCCTAATTGTAAAGCCTTTTATTTATATAACCCTGATATTTTATATAACAATATTTTTATATAGTATTATATTGATATAAGCATATATTTATATAGAATATATGCCCCCTGTTCTAACGGGTTCTGCACGTGTGATTTTTTTTTGCTCCATTTCAAACCCGTTCTGGATTTGAAACGTGTGCTCATTGTGGCTAGTTGCTAGCCTCCTCTCTTTGATGTTGGCACAGATAGGTAGCAAAAAAGTTAATTCACTAATAGCAAGCTTTAAACTGTCGTAACCTGGAGAATTAACTGCGGGTGGACTTCGTCTCCGAATATCACTTAGCGAAGTCAACAATAATCCGCCGGCGTTCGAAGGAATGTGACAGTCAATAATGGCAATGTTTGTTGGGTGTGATGCATGATAAACAGAATTAGAATAGGCTCCCCTCCCCGCCATTTCACCCGGGCTAACCCGAGGTGCTGTTCAAGGGTTCCTGCGCCGGGCGGCCATGCCGCAAGATAAGGCTCCCAGCCCACTGCTCCATACGTCAAACCACGAGAGTGCGCGCCATGAACACAAGCTGCGGCTCAAACTTGCTCTGGCGGCAGCGGACTCGGCGCGTCGCGTGCCGCTTGACTTTTTCCCGGCCGCAGGAATCGCTGCGGCCGCAGCCGTGTGACGTCATACTTACCAACCCATCCCCCACCGTCCGTCTACCCCACGCTGCTGGCCGCAGCGGCCGCAGCGAACCCGCAGCAAGATTGCGGCCCCGTGAACAGCACTCCGGACCGCCCCCACCCCCCCAGCATAGTAGGATAGTTTGCGGGACCGGCTGGCCGGCCGGGGGAGGGGGGTCGCCTGTCAAGCCGGTTGACGGCTCGCACAGTCGGCCGGTGCGTAGCGAGGGGGCGCCGCTTCGCGAGACGACCGCGAGTAGACGCGAGGCGGCGTGAGCGGCAGCCGCCTTTGATGCTTGGAGTGGATCGTCGTTGTGCGGGCAGTGGCGTGTGGCGGTGTTTGTTAGAACTATAAATGGTAATTCGTGCGGACCAGNCAGGAGCTTTGGCATGCAAATGTTTAGCAATCAAATTAGCAATGTTCTCACATTCACTTAAACTTTCAACTAAAGCTTTCCACCGATTACCTACCGTTTCAATTATTCACGCAACGCCTTCGCGTCCAGACCACCACACGCCACCTCACTGCCACGCCACGCTGTTAGCTGCCGGAATTTTCCTGAGCGCGCACTGCGCATGCGCCATGACCGGACCTTGGCCAGGCACATTCTGGCCCATTGACGGAGCAACCGATCACAGGAGCGGAAAAGCAGCCGGAGCCCCAACCAAGCGCATGGAGTAACGGCCAATAGCGACCCAATCCCGTAAGGCAGACGTAAGCGACCACAGCGACATCTACTAGTTGATTAAAGTTTTGTATTTGCCGCTAGAGGCACTGGACTAGTGTATCATGAATTTGCGTTGGTCGCAGGTTGAGAGATGAGATTCTGTCAGTATATGCGAATTAACATAATACGGGATGTTTTCAGCGCTTGTGACTTACTTGGAATGAACTGCAACAAACAAACGGCAAAATTTGCAAAACAGTGCAAAGTTATATGGCAGGCCGGATCAGACCTATTTTTGAGCAGATTCAAGAGGTCGAACGAATGGCCCCACCCACATCAGTTATTCCAAAACAAATCAAAATATATTTGATTTATGTTTATGCAAATAGAGGTGTTCTCTGGTGAGCGATGCTTCCGATGCATCCAACGATTTTTCTAGATTGTGAAAGCTTAGAAAATGGAAATATCCTAGAGACAAACGCTCAGCATACAGGGGGTGGGAAGTACTTTCAAGTTGGGGGGGGGGGCGAACTTATTGGCGGACCTGATGTAGCAAAAATGATAGCTAAAAATCGATATATTGCTGTGGTCGCCAACCGTTATATCGCCAACCGTTCACCCGATATATTTAAATCTATCTCCGATATATCGCCTCCCGTTCTGGATGCGTAAATGCCGGCGACCGCTTTGATCCGAAATTCCGTTGGTGACCACTTTTCCTTTTTCAACCTCTGGCCGACTCTTTCTCTGCTGAACGTCAGAGGAGCAGAAACGACATCATGCATCTATAATGACGCGTTTTGATTAAAAAATGCAACACCGTGACATAAAGGAAATAGTTCACCTTCAACATGGGTTTTGAACTATAGATGGAAATTGTATAGCCCGTGTTGAAAAAACCTAACTACAAGTTTTCTGGGCTGAAAGGGCTCTCCAGCCGAATATATTTGACTTTTTGTCAAAGGAGTGTCGAGAATGTGGGCCTCACGCACCTCACGCACCTTCTACATGTGGGCAGAGGCTCTACAGTAACCTTACGCGACTACTTCCGAATATCTGATTGGCTGAGCCACGTTTTACGTTGCGGAGAGTACGCATATAGTTTTAATAAAATTAATAATGTAGGTTCGTCCTTCTGTCCTGAATCGGCGCGATGTATGGCTATTTTTGACATTATGAAAAGAAGTTGTATTTGAAAATTAGAGTAAAATCGTGTTTAACAAAAACAATCCAATGTGAACTATTTCCTTTAACCCTATGCCAAAAAAAAACAGAGTTATTTACTCTGTGGCGCCTAGTAATATTGCATGAATAGTAGCATTTACCTCCAAAAAGCATTAAACATTGTGACCATGAGTATTTTATCTAACGTGATTGTGACCAAGAAATAGCTCTTTCAACGTTACGTTACGACGAAGAATCAAATCCTTTACCAGGTGATGCGCTGTATTTAGCAGTGTTTCCATGCTACGATTGTCAAATGAGCGGTGCCACTGTTTAGATGGACAGATGCAAAACCAGTTCTAAAATCAATGCAGTTTAATTTACTTTATTTGTGTTTTTGATTGAAACTTCACCTTTGTTCTGCAAAACATAGGCACATTTTCGTAGAAAATAGCCGTTTTCACGATGGATTATATTGCGCGAAATGTTTAAAACATTTTAAAATGTTTAAAATGTTTTAGTAGTAGCCGTTTTCACGATGGACAAATTTGCGAGAAATATTTTAACCTTCGTCCTACAATCCTAAAGAGCGATGGTTAATTTGTTTTTTTTTTCGCAAATTTGTCCATCGCGAAAACGGCTACTACTAAAACATTTTCAAACATTTTAAAATGTTTTAAAACATTTCGCGCAAAATAATCCATCGTTAGAACGGCTACTTTCGTTGATCTTATTCAGAGTTAAAAAATCATGGTAAAAGTTCAAGTTCAAGTTCGTTTATTCAGGGAGCGTCCACGTAGTGGCTATTCTGCACCCAGTACAAATACAAATACAAGCACAAATACAGTCGATGTTTACAAGGAAGACACAACAATACTTAGCACAGATAAGCAATATATAATTAGCACAGATGATCATTTAGAGCACCTTTTCCGACATCCGCGATTGACGTTTCTAAAACGTAAGAGTGCCACTTTGAGTAACGAGAGAACGCAGTCAGGCGGTCATGGTTACATTAATGCGACAAGAAGGCACGGCGCGTGGGGGCGTGGGTTGCCGTTGGGGGCAGCATGTTCCAGGCGGCGGCCGCGGTAGGGAATTGTCCGCTGGGTGGAGGTCAGCCGGTACGCGCGAGGGTGCAATGAGCCGACCACCGTTCGCGGAGGGCTCGTGTGCCTACGCAGAGAGACCTCCTCTCGTGTTTGTGAAAAGTTGAGCGCAGTGCTGCAGTTGTGAATCGCCTTCGTGAAGCGGCACTCGGTTCACGTTTAATACAGTCGTGCGGCACACCAATCTCGGTCACAACTCATCCATCCCAGCGCTCCAGGGCCGGCGAAATGTGGTTCATAAGCGGACGCGACACCTGTTGACGAGTCTGCGGCAAAGTGAACAACTTTTTTACCCTGTTCCAGATAGGCAGTCGACGGCGCCTCCCCACACAGACAAGCAATATTGGTTATATGGGGAAAACGTAGACATAGAACAGGAGCTTCAGAACATTCATGTTTAGGTGGGGGCTGGTGCGAATTTAAATAAAGACACCTAGAATAGCGTTACAACGCCGGACGACCGCAGAGATGTGGGCCTTCCCAGTGAGGTGCTGTCGAGGAGTTACACCCAGAAACCTTATTACTGTGTTTTGAAATGGGCTAAATGTTTTTTGCCAGAGATGTGATAGAAATTGACGGTCTTTTTTGATATGGTATATTTTGTGCTCGTGACTGAGAGTGGAAGTCTGTTTCGCTCAGGTTCTTTCTCCAGACTATTGCTTGAAAACCACATTTGGAGGCAGCGATTGGACTCCTAACGCGGAAAGCGCTGATGGTAATAAGCTCGTGACGTCAGCGTGGGGAGCTGTCAAGGGAGCTTGGGTGTCATCGAGTAAGATAGGATCGGCCATGGGAAGGAAGCATGGAGAGGTCGTTGATGAAGATAAGGAAAAGAACTTTGGAACCGACCAGGGATCCCTGGGGGACACCATGTGGATACGCAGCGGGGTCGAGCTGCTACTGCCAGAACCAACCTGTTCTCGATCGCGGCAGGTAGCTCTAAACCACTCAGACTACACCACACCCACTCCAGCTTCTCCAGAAGGCTCCGTTGATCGACGCTTGTTCGAAAGTCCTTGCTGATGTCGATCCGTCGTGAGCGAACGCATCTTGTGGGCCATTTATCGACGGCCTTGCCAGCCACTCGACAGTGTCAATCAGGGCGTCCTCCGTAGACGTGACGCGGCCGTTTACTCGTACTGAGTCGGCCAAGTACGTGGTGTTCGAGCAGGGTATGCACGTCAGTGAATACAAACGACTTTTTTCGTTAATTTTTCGAAAGCACGGAAGAGAATGGAGATAGGCCGAAATTGTTGAGGTCTGCTCGATCACTCCGCCTTGTACACGGGAGTGACACGAGCAGTTCTTCCAGGCGTGGGGAAAGCGGCTACGGGTGACAATTGGAGCAAGTTGAATCAGGATGCGTAGATGAGGCCGCAATGAACGGAAAACCAAACTTTTTGACCAGCAGTGGGCAGAGGACACCATTCGATGCCGACCGCTCTCGCATCCGCTCAATCTGGCTGATAGCCTGGACAGTTCAGTCTAGGTTGCCGGGCGTAGCTCCAGTGCAGAGGCACAGACGCGGAACGTCGCGGGCCCGCTCTTTCCAAGCTGGGCTGGTGCTGTCACGCCGTCGCCGCCGCAGCTTTGCCGCTAATGCGGTGCCCCACTGTCGGCGAAATGAGCATTAAACGCGTCGGCGCAGCCGCTCAGGCCGTTCAGAGGGCGCGTTCTTACCCCTTTCAACAGGCCGGGAGGGGTGAACTGCTTATGCCCGGCTCCAGAAGTCACGACGGTTAGTTGACAGACTGGTCACTACTCAACTGAATGGACGGCGAGCGAGGGTCTTGCAGTGCTCTTTCACTCGGTTTCGGCATGCCGTGTACTCATGTCGTAGAGTCCGGAGTGCGTTCGGCTTTCCCAGGCTCTCCGGCTTCGTCACGCTCCTTCATAGCCCTGGTGATCTGTGTCACCGTGTAACCGACGGGCAGCTCGGCCGGGCGTGACGTCACAGTGACGGGTTGGACAGTGTGTGTCGACGGCTGCGTTTCCAGTTCTTCATGAACGCGTCGAGTTTCTCGTCCACGTGCCGGCGGTGTGCAGCGGCTTCCCAGTCGAGCGAGCAGAAGTAGCTTCAAGCACAGTGCGTCCCAGTTCACGCGTCCCCAAGGTCGAGCCGTAGCGTCACGGTTGGGCGTTCGACGCTGTCGGGGAGCGTCGAGCGCGCAGTAGCACCGGCTGATGGTCGGCAACGGGGTCGGAGGAACTTGACCGAATCTTGTAGGCCGGTCTCACTGGTCAGGATCAAGTCCAGCAGCGTGGGTGCTAGGGTGCAGGTGGGTGGGCTGGTCCACCAAGCTGTGGCAGGTTCAGGTTTCGTCGAGCTGGCTGGTGCAGAAATTTCGCACCCCAGGGCCGTTTGATTTTAGGGAGATTCGAGTGAAAATCTCCTAACAAAGACAGTTCCCATGGCGACCGGCCTCTGTAGTGCTGCTTACGTATGCTTGTTTATGGTTCTGGATGTTGGTGAGCCCGGTGGCCGATAGATGACGCCGACCACTGCCGTGCTGCGACCGGGGCCATTCACAGAGAGCCACAGAGACTCAACTGTGGGCTCGGTCACGCTCATCTCGAGCCTTACCACGCGGAGGCTGTCGGCGGTGATTATAGCGACTCCACCCCCGCGCGGCGGACCGGACCGGGTGGCTGTCGTTTTCCGGCGGTTTACTACGATCGTTTACGGTGATGTTGTTATCCCGGAAATACCAGCCACCCGGATCCAGGACGTAAGCGTCAGCCACGTCTCACCACGCACAATATGCGAAGGCTGGTGTTTTGACAGGAGATTATTGACTTCATCAGTCGGTGGATATTAGAGACCCGGCGCCGTGATGTGTCCCAATATTATAGTTGTGTGTGTTTCCGGTCCACAGACTGCCCCGCCCGGCCGCTGACCTTGTTCTCGGTCCGGGCGGCGCTCGGGTGCGTCCTGTGCCTCGCACCGCCGGCGCTAGATGCGTCGGATCGGGCCGGCGGTGCGCCCCGTCGGTGGTCCGTCGTCGCGTGTCGTTTGGCGATCACCACGACGGGGCGAGATACGCGACAGCCCCAACGCCGAGAGCAGGGCTGGCTGGACGCTGCTCCCTCCGCGCTCCGTACCGGCGGCGCGTCCATGGCTGGCGGTGATGACCGACGGGGGCGGGCCGACACCTAGCTCCCAAGTTGAGGGGGCGACGCCCCCACAGGACCAAAGTTGAAGGGGCGAGTTCCCCCACTGCCTCGGGCCTCCACGGTTCTACACGTCCCTGTGTTGTGCACAATAGTCAAAGTCTCGCCATTTCTGTTCATACTCAGCTTCCATATGCCATAATCATTTACTTTTCCCTCACTTTTGCACTTTATTACTCTCATTTTGCCGTCGAAAGTATGTGAAAAAAATGTGTTTCTAATTCAGAGAAAAGTGATCGTGTAAAAAGTTGGGGGGGGGGGCTGGCCCCCAGCTCCAAAGTTGGGGGGGGGGCGAATTGTCCCCTCTGCCCCCATCCCGGTTCCCACGTCCCTGTCAGCATATATAAACTTGCAAGTAGGGTCCAGTTATCATATATCCTAGACGATACAAAACCGGGAAAATTGACGAAATAAACACTGGTACATAATTTCAGAACAGATCGGACTCACCTTAGGCTCTTCCGGCAATTTGTAGTTCTCTGAACAGGCGGAAATCTTCGTATATTCTGCGCCTCGCACCAGGTATGCTATCTCGATCAGTGTAAGATTGTGTATCAATTTGAAGCACAATGGACACGCGCTTGCAACTGTTAGTTGCAGTTCACTAGCCCACCGCACGGACCATCACAAACGGCGACTCCCGCCGCCACCCGCCCCGCACCGGTCCCACCCTAACCCATCCTGGTCAGCTGACCTCTTGCCCCGAGGGCAGGAGGGCAGGTCAGCCCTCCCGGCGCCCGGCCTGTTCAGTACTCATGGCAGAGACAGGCGAGTCGAGGGGAGGGGTCAGGGGAGGGAAGGGGACGTACTGGGAGGGGAGACGAGGTGAGGGGAAGGGAACAGGTCCGTATTATTAGGGCCTGTTCCCGTGGCGCCTCTAACATCCTCCAACTTGCGACTGTCTGTGTTAAAAGAAAGGACTTGAACAAGTTGGAGCAGCGTGGAGGACGCCCTCTGTAGAGAGGAGTCAATAGGTGCCCAGGTGGCGCTTGCTGCGTCCGCCTCACACTGACGTCACTTCCACCCCCCCCTCCCCTAAGCCAGGTCCGTCTATTAGGGTAAGAACCCACCAGGAGCCTCATATTATACAGGGTTGACACCCATACGGTCCTCTTCTGCCTATCTAGTATCCAAAACTGACAGACGGTAGGCAGCGCTTAAAATACATATATTTCGCTATCAACCTCTGCGTCCGTCGGTCGGTTCTGACTAGTTGACACTGGTTTGCATAGGCACTACAGCACAGAGAGCCTCTGCCCGCCGGCAGACGGCGGCGGTACACTGTCACTCTCTCCTCCTCCCACTCTCTCCCCTCTCTCTCCAGAGACGCAGTCACACAACACACCCACACACGAGGACATATCACATGGAACAAGGTCCACGGCAGCAAACATCACCATTCACCACGCAATCATCAGTTTTCGCTCATCCTCTCGCTCTTGCTCACGCTCTCCCCGCTGCACTCTCTCACACTCGCTCTCACTCACGCGCTCTCCCTCTCTCGACGAGTGTGACCCAGCAGGACGGTAACACTGCCTCCTCACACAGATGGAGCTGCAGTAGCCAGCCTGCAGGACGGTAACACTGCCTCCTCACACGTGGAGCTGCATAGCGCCGGCCTGGCCAAGCTCCGCGGAACACAAACACCCCTGAAGCCCACACAACTGAGTAACGACAGCTCGGCCACGACTTTTCTTATACCAGACTCGTCACACGTCACGGTGTGACGTCACTGACAACACGGGTGTGACGTCACATTTGGCCACTGGTCTGGAAGACGGCGATGTGGCGGAGACAGAGACAGTGTCGGCCAGTGAGAGTTGGCTGTGCGGCTGGCGGTCCTATTCTCTACACACGCTACAGCCAGCTCCGTAGTCAGATCACAAACAATCGATACCGCCCCAACACTGCAATATACACACGACTTAACAACCTATAAATACGCAGCGGCAGCGGCAGCAGCAGCAGCAGCAGCAGCTGCTGCTATTAACAATCACCATTATAGCGGAAAACACTAGTACAAATATACAAATTATAAACAAATATCACATGGGTTATGCGCATATCAGCGCCTCGCAACTGGTTTTGATTTCACACCGTCTCATTGGCCTGTTTAACACAAGAGCGACCAATCAGGATCTGCCACGGACGACACGTCACCAGTTCTGCAGGCCAATCAGAGACAAGCACGGTGCAATATCAGCTAGAGCCGAGGCCCCGCTGGGTCCCAGCTAGAGCCGAAGTCCCCGCTGGGTCCCAGTTAGAGCCGGGGTCCCCACTGGGTCCCAGTTAGAGCCGAAGTCCCCGCTGGGTCCCAGCTAGAGCCGGGGTCCCCGCTGGGTCCCAGTTAGAGCCGGGCTGGGTCCCAATTAGAGCCGGGGTCCCAGCTGGGCCTCGAGCACGTGTGCGGCGTCGTCGCGTCCATTAGAGCCGGGGTCCAGCTAGGGCCTCGAGCAACGTGTGCGGCGTCATTCGTCCCATGATTGTCGCAGTATGTTTTTTGGAGCAGCTTCTGTGCGGCGGCGAGGGTTCTTCAGCGATGGCGAGCAGCAGACACTCGGTCGGAGACTTCTTGGTCGCAAAGTAGTTGATGTACCTGAAATGAGTGTGTGTCAGCACTATTGGGCAGTCTCGCTGTCGTCTTTGAAACGATATTTGCTGCTCACGTTTTCCAGGCGATTGCAGTTGTAAGGAACAAAACCCACTGCAGCCAAAGCAGAATTATTAAGTACACAAAACACAACGTGCGACTTTCAAATCTTCTTGAGCAAATGTCAAAGAAGGCACATTATTTGAGACACTTAGCGTTACTCATGTACGATTGCTCACATCGAGTGTAAAACAAAGATTCGGTTTGTATGAGAGATGTTGAGATCCAATAAATCGCAAGACTGACCTGTTGACCTGCATCATCTGCGCCAGCATTCTCCAGTCATTTCCCCTCGAGTTGGGAGGATTCAGACACTGGCACAGCTTCTGTCGCGTCTCAGCAGTTAACCTATCAATAAACAGACAGTTAGTGACGTCATTGGTGTATATGTGACGTCAGCAATGCAACAAAACAATTAGCGGCAATTAAACACCGCGTAATATCAAATATTAACAGTCTCATTCCAGACATCATTGGCTTTAGGATTACGTATTTATTGAAGTCATACACGATTTCTCCGGTGGAAATACTCTTTTCAGTGGCAGCCTGACGACTTCTCTAACAGCTCAACGTAAAGGTGTCAATCCTTGCCACCGTCTACCACAAAGACCTACAAAATACAGCTCCCGTCTAGGGTGATAGCAGATGTACCAGCCACAGGCTGGTCCCCGTTTTACCTGTCGCCGCCGGTGTCCAGGGTCGTGGTAACAGTGGAGGAGGACGCTGAGGAGCCGGTCGTGTTGGTCGACACGCTGGAGGCGGCGGCAGCGGTCGGTCGGCCCGGCACAGGACTCGACAGCGGCGCGCTCTCGGCAGAGGAGACGCGCAGCATCTGACGCCACGTCTGACTGCTGCCCTTCTGGCAGACCAGCACGCGCGCAGAGAAGGCCAGGCCGTCCGGGCGCGCCACCGCCGCCACCGCCGCGGCGCCGCCACGGCCCACGTGCTCCAGACTGAAGGAGCAGTGCAGCAGAGGACACGTGCTGCTCCACACGTGCCGGAACGGAATCTCCTGTGGCACGTGGTGATGTCAAACAAACACGAGCATATTGAGACTTGAGAGGATACAGAGATGATGTGAAATCATACTATAATTTATGACATGGTCGCAAGCGTTAATGAACTAATGAGGACATGAATGAATGAGTGAATGAATGTGTTAATGAATGGGTGAATAAATAAGCGACTGAATGAATGAATGAGTGAATGAATGTGTTAATGAATGGGTGAATAAATAAGCGACTGAATGAATGAATGAGAGCATGAGTGAATGAGAGAATCAATGAGTGATTTAATTAATGATAAAATAAATGAGTGAATGAATGAATGAGATAATACATGAGTAAGTAAACGAATTAGTGAATGCATGAGTGAATACAAGAGTTAATCAATGAATGACTGAGTGAATAAATGAGTGAATGAATGAATGAATGCATAATAAGTGAATTAATTAGTGAATGAATGAAAACGTGAATGAATGGATGAATGAATACGCGAATGAATGAATGAATGCATTAATGCGTGAAGGAATGGAGAAATGAATGCAAAATCGGTACGTCATTGATGAAACACAAGTAAGACATTTGACATCGATCTAACAGTCAGACATATTACCATACCGAACAGAGAGACAGACAAAATAATTGGTCGCACATTAAGTAACTTTACAAGTGTGGAGACAGATGACAGGTTCACCTCTATTATCCTTATAGCCCGAATGTCTGTGTTTCACTGAATCACTCTACTCCACCAGGTCATTTCGCTGTAGTTTCATCTCTCACCTGGTAGTCGCCCTGCGGTTTGCACCTCCAGCCGAGGGTGAGGTCCTCCAGCGCCAGGCTGAGGCCGCCGCCGCCGCTCTCGAACATCATCGTCTTCGGCTTGTCCAGCAGCCGGCCGGCCAGCCGGCGCTCCAGCTGCAGCACGGCCTCGAAGGCGGCACGCGTGTCCTCGACCACGTAGCAGCGGATGCAGTACTCGGCCGGGGCGCAGCCGGCCACCAGCCGGGGTCCAAACGCCGCCAGCCGCAGCAGCTTGACGGCCGGCCCGCCGCCGCCACCCGCGGCCGGCTCTCCGACCAGCACCAGCGGCTGCAGCGTCTCGGTCAGCACGTGCACGCGCTGCTGGTCCAGCTGGGTATAGACGGCCGTGTTGAGCGTCTCCTCGCCCAGCAGCGCCAGACACTGCCAGGCGCCGCCCGCCGGCCACTGGCTACCGCCCAGCACCGACACTGACCAGCCGCTCTTGAGGTTGGCGCAGTGCTGGAAGCTGACGATGGCTGGCTTCAGCAGCTGGACGCCAGCAGGGCCGGCCAGCACCACTGGTGACAGCAGCGTCTCCTGCTCTGAAACACAAAGCACAATACATGACGTCACCATGCAGGGCTGGCCAGCACCAGCGGCGACAGCAGCGTCTCCTGCTCTGAAATACACGACACAATACACTGTATTATATACTGTGAGTACCCCTTGTAAGTCCTGTTAACATTTACCTCCGAGCTGTGGCCGATCTTTAGCGTCGTTGAGCACGGCCAGATAGACCTCCTCCTGCTGTCCGGCAGCCAGGGCGCCCTCTGGGATCGTCAGACTGACTCCGGCCTCAGCCAGCGACAGCACTGCTCCCGCTGACGTCACTGGAATATATATAATATAATGTGACGTCACTGGAATAAACAGAGTCCGACCTCGGCCAGCGACAGTGCCGCCCACTGGTGTCAATAACATGATCGGTAAATATAACGCCAAGCGAGGAACATAATGACACAATATGACCCTGTAATCAACTACGCCAAGACGCCACGAGATAATATACTCACTAGACCCCCGCATAAAATACAACAAGCAATAGGCCAAAGCAAAATACCCACCACGCCCGCTCGCGTTCACGATTGAGTCGACTTGAATTGAGATTGGGAAGTTTCACATATAAGAAATAAAGCAGAAGAACCCATCCAAACATAACACATAACCATGACACGAAAAAGAACCAGGAAATGAATAAAGGACAAATGAAAAACGAAACAAAATAAGAAACATACCATTACAGAACAATGAGACAGATATGCCCAGTGATACAAACTTAAAAAAATCAAAGTAACACAGGACTGCGAAACCATAGATGCCAGGTAACCAACAAAGAACAAACACCAATAACAAAAAGATACCAATGAAAAGCAAACTATGGCCAATCACCGGAAAAAAAAAAAAAAAAAAAAAATGCGTGGAATATACACGAAGTTTTTGTCCAGCGACACATACAACACAATTAAAACGCCAGAAGGCAATCAATCGAACAACATGCAAGGAGAAAATAAGTATTGTCAGAGGGTTCATTGCGTAATGAATATAAATATGCTATAGTCCGAAAATCAGCATCAATCACAAAATCGTACGACCATGGAAAAATAATAATCCTACATATTTGTAAATAAAATGGGAAATGATCTAAAAAATAGTATTAAAAAACGCTGCCATAAATCAAGGCATGTGTGCGTCCGCAAGAGGCGGTTTACTCTACGTTCCGCTGCGCGATCAGTGGCGCCCTCACCGGTGGCGAACTCGAGGTTGTCGGGGTTGACACCAGATGGCAGTGTGACTGACAGTAGCGACTGGCGGCAGGAGGCCGGCTCGGAGTCGTACGGAGACTTGTTATGTGGTGATGGTGGCTGAAACACACAGGAGAATTGTGCACTCAGCACGACAGAAACGACAGGTGAACGACAAAAGAGAAACAGCAGCCCTCACCATGGGTAGGTAAGTACTGTAAGCTTTAAGGTGGGCATATCATACGATAATAGGGAACCATTGAACCATATAAACGCTACCATAAATTCCACCAATACCTGCCCATTCAGTCAGTGACATATTATTACAGACCTGCACAATATTATTCAAGCTCAATGATGTTCCCCGTGAATATTGCAAAGCTAAGAACATCGAAAACTACGCGACAATTTACCCAACAAACCCCGTCCGCCGTCTATAACTCACGTGAGCTGCAGTATGACGAGGCACTGTGCGACTGAGCCGTGTTGTTGTCTGCAGGATGGTTGGCCCGGGACACAGGAGAGGCCACTGCACTGGTCTCACTGTCTGCTCCTGAGTTCTGAGCCGCGTCAAGCCGCTTGGACAGGAACATGGCGTGCGGCTCGTCATAGTGGTGCTCAGATGGAGAACCCAGCAAGGCTGCGAAGGGAAGCAGGTGATTCTCAGGTCACGACATTTACATAAGCGTAAGAAAGTGGCAGAAGCTCATACACTTACAGCACTTCAGTAATGAAGAAAACGAATTAAAAAGACTGATTCAGATAGATGGCAGCGGACGAAGATATTTCCTCGGGTTTAGGCAAAAACATGCCTCACGCCGTCGCCCGTCTCTTATCTCATGTCATCTTAAATCATGCCACTTATCAGTTTTATTGCTTTATGTAAGCTTTTACATTGCAAGTTGTAAGCACGTCTTATGCTTTATGATAAGCTTAATCACAAAAGCATGAACGTCATCTGAAATTCCCTCCCAGCCCGAACGGGTTTTGCTTCATCACAACACGGACGACACGAAACTTTGAACGTGTACCAGTAATCGCACCTGTTTTGTTGCTGTTGGGGTCTCCGTAGGAGTAGTCACTGTTGAGACTGTACCAGTAATCCCACCTGTTTTGTTGCTGTTGGGGTCTCCGTAGGAGTAGTCACTATTCAGACTGGGCGGCGTTGGGTTCATGATGGCCACGTTGGAGGTCAGGTCAGGCGCGTAGCCCAGCTGCTTCTTAGAGTTGTCGTAATAGCGCGCCTCATAGTCTGACAACAACAACAGTCGGCACACTGTCAATTCATAGACATATTTTTAAGTAATTCACCAACTGAGCACAACGTCATGTTTTTTTCGCTTCACCAATGACAATTTTGCACATTCAGATCCAATGTTTTGTGATCAACTGTTATATTATCATTAGTTAAAAACACAGGGAGGCTATGCCGCGGCGACCCCATTGGCCGAGTTGTCTAATGACGGCGGCCATATTGGTACTAACATGAGCAGTCGGCGGCCTGTGTTAAAGGCTAGACAAGCGGGCACCCAGGCTGACATTTTACAATATATTGAGCGAACTACTAGCGGTAGCGTAAAATGACTACCACCACAATGCTCCAAATCGAATGAAAAATAATTATAGGCGAAAATATTTTTCGTAAAAACTAATATAATCATTCTGCATTCAATTTGGAACATTGTGGTGATAGTCATAACTCATATTGCTCTACGGCAAGTAGTTTGCTCAATATATTGTTAAATGTCAGCCGGGGTGCTCAACCGCCTATTCTTTTACAAAGGCCGCCGACTGCTTTTGTGAGTGCCAATATGGCCGCCGTCATTAGACCAGTCTGCCAGCCAATGCACCTTCCATCTCTATAGAGTTCAGTGGTTTAAAGCCACAGACGAAATACCTAAGTGGCAAATATTTAATTCAGTTACATATTCTCCCCCCATTTCCATTCCATTCCGAGGTCCTCAGCCACCTTGTTTACTAATAGTGGTTCATTGTCTCACCTCTCTCAGTCAGACCGTACATGCTCTGTCCTCGTCCTTTCCTGCGGTACAGCTTCAAGAGCCACAGACCTACTATCGGAATACTCGAGCAGAAGCGTCACGGTCCCAGTGCCCACATACAGAGCCACGTCGGACCTGGCCACCGCCCGGGCAGCTGAAACACAACACAACACACAACACGTCAACACGGGGCCGCATCGGACCTGGCCACCGCCCCGGCGGCTGAAACACAAGGACACACAACACAATTACACAGGGCCACATCGTACCTTACTTGATATTTTATCTATAGAGGCTGGCGCACGAGTTGCCCTGCACTTGAATACCTCTATTGTAGTGACCGACATACCACCGGCAGGAAAACACAGGAATATCGCATCGGCATAGATCACAGAGTATAGCATGGTCAGGCCAGGCCAGACAGGACAGACAGGGCAGGGCAGGGCAGCTTCAGAAATGTCCCGATGGCGGCGAAGATAACGTTGTGCCGCGCTGCGTTCGCCTCATTCCTATGCGCCGCGCCGTCATTGTCACCGGAGGCGCGGCAAAACATAACAGCCGGCTTCCGTGTTCTCTTGGGCTGCTGATGGTATCGCCACAGAGGCTGCTGTCCCAGACTGCTGGATATGAGGAAGGCGTTCGATAGAGATAGCACACCGCCATCTGATGGAGCTTAACGGGACGTTCGATTGAGACAAGCTTGCGTTTAGATTGTCACAAGGAGTTGAACTAAAGGAGTGGGTTCGTTTTGAAATGTAAAATGTAATGTATCTGCTTATAATGCGTCTGCAAACCGGTTGCGTATTAATATATGCAACTGCTGTGGAATTGATGATGGCCTTCGGTTTCATCCCTAAATGACAAGGAATAGCAGCCGATATCCACAAATATCTCCAATCACACATCACATCACAGCTTTTCCGCCGGGCAGAAATGTAAACAAGTTGGAGTCGTATCAGCGTTTATTCCAACATCCCACCCCCTTATCTCTCGACACATCTCACTCCGTAGCAGATCCCGCCTTCTGAGGAGGCACCACGTCAGAGGAGAACAGCACGATTAGTCATCCTCTCCCTCTACCCCTCCCCTCTCCCCTGCTCTGCCCCGGGCCAGGCCCTCCCGAAAACTGCCGAGCCGGCCGTCTTCTCCCCGGAGGGGGCGACGGAGGCTGGCGGCGTAGGCACACGAGCAAAGGCTGCTCACTGGAGCGTGGCTACTTCCTGTGGACGGAGACGTGTCTCCAGCCCCGGCCGAGGGGAGACGACAAAAAGGAGGGGACTGAGGAACCGACGTGGCATAGAGACGGCACGTCGTCAGACGCGCATAAATGTGTTTGGTGAGAAATAAATCGCCCATAAAGGCGTTACGAAGGAGCGCATATTCACAAACTTGTTTTGTACTCGTCGTGATGATAAACCATTAATTTGCATCGTGGCTCCAAAAGAAAATACTACCACGCAATGCAACTAATTAAAAGCAATGGGACCTCACGTACGATTATTTCAATCGGTACGGTTCACATGTTGCGCAAGTATAAGCCGATCCTTATCTGGATAAATACACCCAACTTTTCACACCTGTTTCGCTGCATACTTCGTCATACGGTGTTTACCCGTCACTCCCTCTGTATACGCACGGCTTCTGTGTGTTTGCCAGGGCGCTGTACCAGCTGAGCATGGTAAACAGTGCCATGGCGGCGGCGGTCATTAACCACGGCTGTCGAGTCGTTAACTGTCGCAGGATGGGGTCATTATGAGACTCGGATTACTGTCCGGGAGGGACGGCGGGGCTCCGTACCAGACGGCGGGCCAGGGACAGCAACAGCGGCTTCAAAGGGAGGGAGGCAGGAGGAGACACAACGGCTCTAAAGGAAGACAGGAGGAGGCACAGAGGCTCCAAAGAGAAGACGGACACCGAAGACCAGCAAAAGCATTGGGACTGAAACCAGCTCACACCGTAAACTATCCTGAAAAACGTTCGCATGCGATATTTGCGTGTTAAGTAACACATTCGGAGCATGATTAACAGCGGGCTCACGGGATGACATCTGTCGAGATCCTGAATCAGGAGACACCGCCTTACCTTGATCAGTTCGTGTTGTCTCCAGACCGCTGACCATTCCACCTGAGGAGATACCCAACAATCGGTAAGTCAGTCTTTCAGTCAACACATAACCGATACACGTACAGTACAAGTTCTCGTAGGCAAGGTATAGGCATATGGCGTGACATAAAATCAACACCATTGAGCATGTCGTGATTCCACAATAGCACACACAAAAGGAACCGAAAGCTTCAAGAAGTTGCACGCAATCACAAAACAGCATCGTACTGCGTGGAGCCATTGACGTCCTGCAAGCACTCCGTAAATTATTGCACCACATGGTTCAATGAACTGTCCCGAGGTCACTGACCTGACCAAGGTCATGACCTGTGCACAGTTTCTCGGGAGCAGTTGCGGGAGATTCTGTCTGGACGTCACATAGGGCACCCCGCCATGCTGTGCAGCCGGATTGGAGCAGGCGCGGCGCCGGTACTGTCGACATGAGGAGTCACAGGCCGACCACGGGCCGTACTGACTCCAGCCGCCGGCCACCGCTGTCAGGGAGGCAGGGAGGGAGGGTCCAACTGACGAGTCACAGGCGAGCACGGGCGTACTGACTCCAGCGCCGGCCACCGCTGTCTGGGAGACAGGGGGTGAGGGTCAACTGACGAGTCACAGGCCGACAAGGGCGTGACTGTATGAGACTCCAGCCCGCCGGCCAGCGGCTGTGGAGGGAGGAGGGAGGGAGGGTCAACTGACGAGTCACAGGCCGACCACGGGCCGTACTGACTCCAGCCGCCGGCCACCGCTGTCAGGTTTAAATCCTTATTCAAAATCCCCAGGACCATTGCCGCCATAAAACATTGTTTCTATCAGCAGAATGTAAGCCTAGTTTCCGGAAACTCAAACTCCAAACATCGTCTCCAGCCGCAGAAACAGCCCAATTACAGAGATCCGGTTTCCGTTACAGATTTATGCCCCGCGTCTAGTCAGCTGCTCCGTTTCAGGCCATTTAACGCTGCGGACCATTTCCCTCCCTCGCCACTGGTCAGCCCCGGAGCGGCTTCATTCCCAGCAACACGCAGCTTCACAGACAAAGACGAGCTGCAGCGAGGGTCTGAGGTGTAACGAAGAAAGCCAGACGGCAGAACCGGACTACCATGGCGGAGATGAGGGAGGGGAGGAAGGCGGATTGATGGCCCGTGGACACGCACTGCCCTCCCTGGGGGACGGCTCAGTCAGGAGGTAACATCTGTAGGGACTACTGTGAATGACTCCACTGCCGCGTAAGGCATAGGCGATGGAGAAGGAAGGGTGGTGTAGGTGCAGCAGTGTGCACCTGAGCTGTGCATACTCATTACTCACGGGGACAGAGCGAGTTGCAGTCGGCCGATTGTCGCGAGGGTCCGGCACACTCCTGACCTCCGTTCAGCGGCGGCGGACTGTCGCAGGAGCGGCGGCGCACCATCAGACCCGGGCCGCACTGGGGCTCACAGTCGGACCACGCGCCCCAGCTGGACCAGCCGCCGTCCACTGCAACCAGATCAAGACCACAAGCGGTCAGCACTGGGGCTCACAGTCGGACCACGCGCCCAGCTGGACCACCCGCGTCCACTGCAACACACGCAGACCTCACAGACGGTCACACTGGAGCTCACGGTCGACCCGCGGGCGCCCAGCTGGACCAGCCGCGTCACTGCAAGCCATGCAGGCCACAACGGCACACTGGGGCTTCAAGTTCGGACCACGGCCGCCCACTTGGACCGCCGCCGTCCACTGCAAACACACAGGCCACAGAAGGTCACACTGGAGCTCACAGTCGGACCACGCGGCCCCAGCTGGACAGCCGCCGTCGCACTGCAACACAACGGCCACAGACGGTCCACTACTGGAACGCTCAATCGACCAGCGCGCCCCAGCTGACCCCAGCACCGTCGCACTGCAACCCCAGACCACACGACGGTCCCACTGGGGCTCACAGTCGACACGCGCCCGCGCAGCTGGACCAGCCGCCGTCCACTGCACACAAGACTACAGACGGTCACACTGGAAGCCACACAGTCGGACCACGCGGCCCCAGCTGGACCAGCCACGGTACTGCACACACGACCAGCAGACCACAGACGGTCAAAACACTGGAGCTCCACTCGGAAACCACGCGCCCCAGCTGGACCAGCCACCGTCCACTGGCAACATACACAGACACAGACGGTCACACTGGGGCTCACAGTTGCACCACGCGCCCCAGCTGGACCAGCCGCCGTTCACTACAACACACAGGCCACAGACGGTCACACTGGGGCTCACAGTTGCACCACGCGCCCCAGCTGGATATATACCCTCGTCAAGGGCTCACCAATTATTTATGTGATGAATTAGAGACACAACCTACTTAAGAAAGTCGACATAATCTGAATGATAATATCAACCCTCGTGTATAATACTTGGAATTAATCTTTGAAACTTTATCGTTTCGTTCCCCGTCATCTACCGATCCCGGCCGCATAGATCACCGAAGCACACCTGGTAATTCAGGCACGAGATGCTTTGATGGGCCTCGTCAGAAAGGCAAACACGTCTTCAATCAGCCCCGGGAAGACCGATGATGAATTACTTCCCTGTGGGCCCCAGAGAGCTGCCAAACTGGCCTCCCGATGGAGCTGCCAAATTCATCTCTCTCAATCAATTAACACACCACGGACGCGCGAGGCGCTCGGAGCGGATATATGAAGAAATGCTATCATATATGATGGTCGATAGCTACGGTGGTGAGACCGGAACTAGAATGAGAGCACGAGCTTAAGAGATACAGTGCAACAACACACCCACGCATTACAGATATTTGACAAATAAGGGGAAACACAGGCGGGGTAAGGGTTCCAGGGGGTGCTTGGGCGCCCCACCCCCCTGAGCCGAATCTCGCCCATGGCGCGCTGCAAAGGGCGCACCCGGAGGGCGCAACTTTTTGCATGCCACCCCCTAACCGAAATCCTGGATCCGCGCCTGAAACAAACAAACACAAACAATACCAACACAGACAATGCAAGGGAAAGGAACTGCTGGCACATGAGCAGGAATTCTTGAAGCTGAGTTTTCGTCTAAGCAAGCATGGATTGGTAAAGACGCTACGCTACGGTATCCGCGAGCTGTGTACGCATCACGCTCACAAATGGGTGGCGTTTTAATAGGCCTGTAGGGCCCGGGCCCTACCAATAATGTCACATTTAACATCAGGTCTATGGTGTTGCATGGTANATTTACCGTATCTTTGAGTTGCTGTGCTTCTTTATTGATTTGTCCGATTATGAATGTTCCGAATATCCAGCCGCCGTGGGTAGTGTCGCTTCCTGCGGTGAGCTGACCGTGTCCTGTGGTGAGCTAACCGTGTCATGTGATGTCCTGTGGTGAGCTGACCGTGTCCTATGGTGTCCTTTGGTGAGCTGACCGTGTCCTGTTCCTATGGTGTCCTGTGGTGAGCTGACCATGTCCTATGGTGTCCTGTGGTGAGCTGACCGTGTCCTGTGGTGAGCTGACCATGTCCTATTGTGTCCTGTGGTGAGCTGACCATGTCCTGTGGTGAGTGACGTGTCTTGTGGTGTCCTTTGGTGAGTGACGTGTCCTGATGTTTTGTCCTGTGTGAGCTGACAGTGTTCCTGTGGTTGTCCATGTGTTGAGGTGACCGTGTCTGTGGTGTCCTGTGGTGAGCTGACCGTGTCCTTTGGTGTCCTGTGGTGAGCTGACCGTGTCCTGTGGTGTCCTGTGGTGAGCTGACCTGTCCTGTGGTGTCTGTGGTGAGCTGAACCGTGTCCTGTGGTTCCTGTGTGAGTGACAGTGTCTGTGGGTGTCCTGTGGTAGCTGACCGTATTGTCCTGTGCGGGTCCTGTGGTGAGCTGACAAATTCTATGGTGTCCTGTGGTAGCTGACGGTCCTATGGTGTCCTTTGGGTGAGCTGACGTGTCTGTGGTGAGCTGACCATTGTCCTGTTTGTCCTGTCGGTGAACTGGCCGTGCCCTTGTGGTGGTTCTGTGGTGACTGACCATGTCCTAGGGTGTCTGTGGTGAGCTGAACCATGTCCTATAGTGTGCTTTGGTGAGTGACAGTCCTATGGCTGCTGTTGATGACCGTGTCCTATGGTGTCCTGTGTGTGAGCTGACATGTCCTGTGGGCTTCCTGTGGTGAGCTGACCATTTCCTATGGTGTCTCGTGGAGTCACATTGTCCTTTATGGTGTCCTGTATTGATGCTGACGTGTTCATATGGTGTCATGTGGTGAGGTGACCGTGTCCTGTGGTGTCTGTGGTGAGCTGACCGTGTCCTGTGGTTCCTGTGGTGACACGTTGTCCTGTTGATGTTCCTGTGGTGAGCTGCCGAGGTCTGTGGTGTCCTTGGATGAGCTGTGTCCTATGGTGTCCTGTGGTGGTGACCGTGTCCTATGGTGTCCTGTGGTGAGCTGACTGTGTCCTATGGTGGTGTCCTGTGGTGAGTGACCGTTCCTATGGATGCGCTCTTTTGGTGAGTCTGTACCGTCCTGTCCTTTGGTGTCCTTTGGTGGTGAACCTGGTCTTGTGGGTGTCTTTGGTGAGCGACCGTTGTCTGGGTTGCATGTCATGTGTGTGAGCGGGACCGTGTCCTTGTGCTCCGTGGTTGAGCTGACCGATGTCCTTGGTTGATTCCTGTGGTGACTTGACCGTGTCCGTGATGTCCTGTGTGAGACTGACCGATTGTCCTATGGTGTCCTGTGGTGAGGCTGGACGTGTTCATATGGGGTCTGTGGTTGGAGCTGACCGTTGTCCTATGGTTCCTTGGTGAGCGACCGTGTCCTTGTGTGTCCTGTGTGAGTGACGTGTTTTCCTGGTGGTGTCCTTTTGAGCTGGCCGTGTCCTGTGGTGAGCTGACCATGTCTTGATGTGTCCGTGTGGTGAGCTGACCGTGGTTCTTGTGATGTCCTTGGCTGAGCTGACCATGTCCTATGGTGTCCTCGTGGTAATTGACCGTGTCTATGGTGTCCTGGGTGAGCTGACGTGTCCTATTGGTCGTGGTGGAAGCTGACCAGTGTTCCTATGGTGTTCGGTGGTGAGCGAACCGTGTCCTATTGGGTCTGTGTGAGGGTGACGTGTCCTGTGGTGTTCCTGTAGTTGAGCGACGTGTCCTGTGATGTCCTGGTGGTGAGACTGACGTGTCTATTGTGTCTGTGGTGAGCTGCCGTTGTCTATGGTGTCCTTTAGGTGAGCTGACGTGTCTGTTTTGGTTGAGCTGACCATGTCCTGTGGTGTCCTGTGGTGAGTGGCCGTGTCCTGTGGTAGACTGAGCCATGTCTATGGTGTCTTGTGGTGAGCTGAACTATGTCCTATGGTGTCTTTGAGCTGCCGTTCTTGGTGTCGTGTGGTGAGGTGAGCCGTGTCCTTATGGTCCTGTGGTGAGCTACCATGTCCTATGATGTTCTGTGGGTGAGGTGCCATTCCTTATGGTGTCCTGTGATGAGCTGACGTGTCCTATGGTCGTCCTGTGTGAGCTGACGTGTCTGTGGTGTCCTGTGGTGAGCTGACCATGTCTTATGGTGTCTTGGTGAGCGACCGGTCCTATGGTGTGCTTTGGTGAGCTGACCGTGTCCTAGGTGGTGAGTGACCATCCTGTTGGTGTCCTGTGGGTGAGCTGCCGTGTCCTGTGGGTGTCGCTAGTGGAGCTGACATTGCTATGGTGTCTGGTGGGGGCGACATGTCCTATAGTGCCTTTGGTGAGCTGACCGATGTGCTATGGTGTCCTGTGTGAGGTGCGTTTGTCCTATGGTGTCCTGTGGTGAGTGACAGTTCCTGGGGGTGTCTGTGGGTGAGATGACCATGTCCTATGGTCTGTGGTGAGCTGACGTGTCCTTTGTGTCCTGTGTGGAGCTGACGTTCATGTGGTGTCCTTTGCTGAGCTTGCCCGTTCCTATGGAGCTGACGATGTCCTATGGTGTCCTGTGGTGAGGTTGACCGTGTCCTGTGTGTGAGGACCATGTCCTATGGTGGTCTGTGTGAAGCTGACCGTGATCCTATGGTGTCTGTGGCTGAGCTGACGTGTCCTATGGTGTCTGTGGTGAGCTGACCGTGTCCTGTGGTGTTCCGTTTGGTGAGCTGGCGTGTTCCTTGTGGTGAGTGACCGTGTCTTGGTGTACCTTGGTGAGCTTAACCGTGTCCTGTGGTTTTCTTTGGTGAGCTGACCATTGTCGCTATGGTGTCTGGGTGAGTGACCGTGTCCTATGGTGGTCTGTGAGCTGACCGTGTCCTATGGTGTCCTGTGGTGAGCTGACCTTGTCCTGTGGTGTCCTGTGGTGAGCTGACCATGTCTTATGGTGTCCTGTGGTGAGCTGACCGTGTCCTATGGTGTCCTGTGGTGAGCTGACCGTGTCATGTGGTGTCCTTTGGTGAGCTGACCGTGTCCCTGTGTGAGTCTACGTGTCCTTGGGTCCTGTGGTGAGCTTATAGACGTGTCATGTGGGTGTCCTTTGGTGAGGCGGACATGTCTATGTGTCCTGTGGTGAGGTGGACCTGTCTGTGGTGTCTGTGGTGAGTGACCGTGTCTGTGGTGTCCTTTGGTGAGGCTGACCATGTCCTATGTGTCTGTGGTGAGGTGACCGTGTCCTGTGGTGTCCTGTGGTGAGTGACCGTTCCTTGTATTGTCTGTTGGGGAGCTGACGGTGTCCTGTGGTGTCCTGTGGTGAGTGACATGTTGGTTGGTGTCACTGTTGAGGTGGCCGTGTCTGTGGTGACGAGTGACTTTGTCCGTGGTTGTCTTTGGTGAGCTGACTGTCTATTGGTGCCGTGGTGAGGTGACTGCTCTATGGTGTCTGTGGTGAGCTGACCGTGTCCTATTGTGTCCTGTGTGAGCTGACGTGTCCTGTGTGTCGTGTGGTGAGTGACCATGTTGCTATGGTGTCCCTGTGGTGAGGGACCGTGTCCTTGTTGTGTCCTTTGGTGAGCTGACCGTGTCCTGTGGTGAGCTGACATGTCCTATGGTCTTATGGTGAGCTGACGATGTCCTGTGGTATGTCTTTTGGTGAGCTGACCAGTGTCCTATTTGGTGTCATGTGGTGATGCTGACCGTCTGGTGTCTGTGGTGAGCTGCCGTGTCCTATGGTGTCCGTGGTTGAGGTGACGTTCATAGTGGTGTCCTGTGGTGAGGTGACGTGCCTGTAGGTGTCCTTTGGTGAGCTGACCGTGTCTTGTGTGTCCTGTGGTGAGCTGACCGTGTCCTGTGGTGTCCTTTGGTGAGCTGACCATGTCCTATGGTGTCCTGTGATGAGGTGACCATGTCCTGTGGTGAGCTGACCATCTCTGTCTCCCGGCGGCAGCGTACCCGGACGTGGAGACGAGGGAGATCACCAAGGACTGGGAGTTCATCTTGATGGCCTGTGACGGCATTTGGGACGTGCTTACCAACCAGGTGAGCTGTGACCGGCGGTCGGTCTTCTGGGCTGCCTGGAGCCGTCGTCAGCCGAGTGTCCTTCTCCATCAGTAGCGCTGCTTGTCCGACAGAGCACGCACTCGCTGGTTCAAACGGGCGGTCAGGGATAGTTGTCTTTCGGTGGTCTTGTTTGCGCGTCCCACAGAGGTCATATAAATGCATTCACTTGTTTTTTTTTTAGCTTAAGTTGCCGAATCTGTGCTAAGGGTCAATACTTTCAGATGATGAGTGTGTTGTGTATTGTTACGTGCCTTAAAAAGTAATTTTACGGGATATTCAGTAGCATTGTGCCTTTCATCATATCATTGTCAAGCATGTTACGTGAGTCAGCGTTGGGTGATGTTTAGAGCAGCAGAGCGTACTACCTTCCCCTGCTGTGTCCTCAGGAGGTACTGGAGTAACCCCTCCACTGCTGTGTCCTCAGGAGGTACTGGAGTAACCCCTCCCCTGCTGTGTCCTCAGGAGGTGCTGGAGTAACCCCCTCCTGCTGTGTTTCAGGAGTCTGGAGTAACCCTCCCCTTGCTGGTGTCTCAGGACGTCTGGAGTAACCCCTCCCCTGCTGTGTCCTCAGGAGGTGCTGGAGTAACCCCTCCCTGCTGTGTCCTCAGGAGGTACTGGAGTAACCCCTCCTGCATGGGTCTCAGGAGTTCGGGTAAACTTCCCTGCTGTTGTCCTAGAGGTGCTGGAGTAACCCTCCCCTGCTGTCCTCAGGAGGTATTGGAGCTAACCCCTCCCCTGCTGTGTCCCTCAGAGGTGCTGGAGTTTAACCCCTCCCCTTGCTGTGTCCTCAGGAGGTGCTGGTTAACCCCTCCCCGCTTGTGTCTCAGGAGTACTGGAGTACCTCCCTGCTGTGCTCAGGAGGTACTGGGTAAACCCTTCCCTGCTGTGTCCTCAGGGGTGCGGAGTACACCCTCTCTGCTGTGTCCTCAGGAGGTGCTGATAACCTCCTGCTGTGTCGCTAGGAGTGCTGGAGTAACCCCTCCCATGCTGTTGTCCTCAGGAGGGTGTGTGTAACCCTCCCTGCTGTGTTCCTCCGGAGGTGTCTGGAGTACCCTCCCCTGCTGTGTCCTCAGGAGGTGTGGAAGTACCCCTCCCCTGCTGTGTCTCTGAGGTGCTGGAGTAACCCTCCCTGCTGTGTCTCAGGAGGTGCTGGAGTGACCCTCCCCTACTGTTGTCCCTCAGGAGGTGCTGGAGTAACCCCTCCTGGCTGTGTCCTCAGGAGGTGCTTGAGTAACCTCATGCTGGGTCTAGGAGAGGCTGCTGGGATAACCCCTTCATGCTGTGTCATCGGAGTGCTGGAGTAGTACCCCTCCCTGCTGTTGTCCTCAGGAGGTTGTGGAGTAACCGCCTCCTACTGTTGTCCTCAGGAGGTGGGAGTAACCCTCCCCTGCTGTTCCTCAGGGAGGTGTGGAGTTTGTATCCGACCCGGATTGGCCAGGGTTATGGGAGCCGGAGGACGTGTGTGAGGAGCTGATGACGCGCTGCCTGGCGCCCGACTGTCAGATGGGCGGCCTCGGCTGCGACAACATGACGGTGGTGCTCATCAGCCTGACGCCCGGCGGATCCTACCCGAAGCTGACGGCCCGCTGCGCCAAGCCGCCGGCGCCGGCCGCCGCCGCTGCTGCCGCCGCCACCGCCACGGCCGACTCGGATACGGAGGAGGACACCAATTGTCTGCTGTAGCGGCCCCCCGTCCGCTGCCGGGGCCCGCCGGACGCCGAGCCGGTGGCTCATTCACTGACGAAATTTAGCGTTATCGCCGGGCAGGACTCGGCGCTGCCGCGGTCTGCCAGATTTAAATATCGCACTCATCACTCGCGGGTGGCGTCGTGGAAGGTGGGGGAGCGATTCCGGAGGGCTGGAGATGCGCAGTGGAGCGGGTTCACAGAGCGCGTGTGAGGTGCTGCTGCTGCTGCTGGACAGGAGAGACTGGCCGGAGGAGAGGGGACGGGGCGGACGGTGCAGGGTGACGGTGTGACGGCGTGACGGCGTGACGGCGTGGTCCACTGGTCACAGCACTGTGTATGTGACTGTGAGGCGGATACTGGCGCACCCCGGCCCGGCCCGACACAGGGTCCAACACAGCCTGCTGCCAGATAGCGTGTGCGTGTGTGTGTGTGCGTGCGAATCGGAGTGGTATGTCTGGAGCTCTAGTCAGCCGGGAAATTAAGGTGACCTGACTGGACGCGTGCTCGGCTGTTTAACAACACTCAAATTGTACATATAGTTGATCCACAATTGTTGATCTGTTAGATTATTCTTGGATATGATCTGCCATCCGACGAGAGGAACTGGTCAGCTTGTGTTCATCGCGCTGAGAAATTCCTGTTGTGCACGCAGTGCATACTCATATATGCTTTGTATCGCGTGTGTGCTGGCGACCAATTATAGTGCTATTACGGAGCATCTGCCGACTGATCGTTTGCAATCACATGTAGTCAGAGTTGGCGTCGCGTGGTCTGTTGTACAGCGGGCGGAGCCGGCGCCGCCGGGCACGAGGTACCTGGGGTGAGGTGCGCCTGCGGTCCTGCCGTTCTGCCGCGACGCCGCGGGCGGAGCGGGCCGCAGCGCTGTTGCTGACGGTGTGGGATGGCCGCGGCTGCAGAGATCAGTGACCTGGGTGCGTCTGGAGTCGCGAGTCGGGCGGTCCGGCGGGCTGGCTTCCCGCGGCGGCAGGGTGTCGCGCTTGTCCCGTCGCCCGGCGCTGGTCCAGTGCGCCTGTGTGGCTGCTGGGACCTGTGACGGTGACGCTGCCGACCGGAGCCCTACTCCAGGGGAGGTTCTCAGTCCATAGCTGCACCCGCTGCGGATCGCAGGCTGGCAGGGGCCATACTGGATAATATGTACGGCAGAGGACCGCAGCCGGCCGGCCGGTGGCGCCCCCACCCTGCCGCGGACCGGCCCTGCCCAGCCGCCCGATGATCGTACTTAAATTGGCCGCGTGTCCCGCCGGGTCAGGAGACAGGTGACATGGTGGTGACAATTTCGACAGGCGTCGGCCCCTACCGCCCCAACACAACCGATCACCTCACGTTCATCGCGGTGGAGGCGGTGGCAGCGATGATCCCCACATCACATTCCTCTGTACAGGAACCAGCGCGCTCGGGCGGGCCGAGCACCATGCTATAGTGGCGTATTTTGTCAGTTGTTGAGATCTAATAAAGGGATGATCGAACGCGGCTTGTCTGGGGAAGATTGTAGAAGGGAGACCCTCCCGTGCGGTGAGGAATCCCCTCTGTGTGGAGAGGTTAGCCCTCCCGTGCGTAGATGAGGCCCCTCCGTGCTAAATGGGGGCCATTCCATGCGGAGGAGGTCTCTCTACGCGCAGGAGGCCCCTCTGTGTGGAATAAAGGACCTTCCGTGCGGAGAGGAGGTCCTCCCGTGCAGAGAGGAGGCCCTCCTGAGAGGAAGCCCTATGTGTGGAGAAGAGTACCTTTGTACGGAAAAAGACACTTCCGTGCGGAAAGGAGGCCCTCCCACGCGGAGATAGGTCAGGGGCCTTCCCGGGGCGGAAAGAGTAGTCCTCTTAGCTCTGACAAGGGCTTTATTATGCAGGCTTTATTTATTATGCTTTATTATGTCCAGGGCAGAACAAGGCTCTCACACCAAAGAAGCACAATGCATCGCATATTTGGACGAAAACCGGTCATAATAGTATCTGGACCCCAAAATAACGTGCAATTTTTTACACATCTTAAGCAACGGTTGCCGGGATTATCAATCTCATGAATTCGCTAGGTACGTAACACGTCGCAAGGCACTTCTGAAGCCGATAACGCCACTACGTATTAGCTTACTCCTACCAGAAAAACGCCTTTATGGATAGTGACTGAGTGGGCGCTTTTACTGTGAGCCTTGTTTCTAGAAGACGAAAAAATGATAGCCGCCGGGTTTGTCCCGTAACACTGGTACCCAGCCAACAATTAACTTGGGCACTGATCGGTCACAATGGGATTAAACCATTGTGCCCGATCAGTGCCCAAGTTAATTGTTGGCTGGGTACCTACTGACCCGGCAATTTCAGTGGTGATCGATTTCATGTTATGTGCGGGGGCGGGGCCCCATACCTGACGCCCTCGTCGCCTGCGTCGGCCAGCCGTGTCCGTTACCATAGCAACGGAGCCGGCATCATCAATGCACGTTGAGCGCTCTGTGGCCCGCCTCGCCTATCCCTCCACCGTCCCTTCAGAGACCACATAAGAATAAGAGACACGACGACGCCACGTGTGAGTAGTATCCTGTCAATTGTGTAGTGACCTGTTGACGTAACGATCTGCAGATGGTGTAGTACCTGTGAACGGTATAGTACCTGTGAACGGTGTAGTACCTGTTAATGGTGTAGTACCTGTGAACGGTATAGTACCTGTGAACGGTGTAGTACCTGTGAACGGTGTAGTACCTGTTAACGGTGTAGTACCTGTTAATGGTGTAGTACCTGTTAACGGTGTAGTACCTGTTAACGGTGTAGTACCTGTTAGTACCTGTGACGGTGTAGTATTCTGTGGAAATAAAGTATGACCTGGGACGGGCTGTGACCCGATATCGGTGTGGTGTAGTACAGGTACGTCATGGCCCGGCTCTCCTACTGTACGGACGTGGACCGCTCTGTGGTCCTCTCCAGCCTGGAGAGACGCGGCTGGACCGCTGTGGGACCGGAGGATGACTGGAACTTCTACTGGTGAGTTTATGTTGACTGATATGGAGAACGGAATGGGAACAGTAGCACCGTCACGGCCAACATAATGGTATTCAGCGTGGTTGATTTTTTCGTACGCAAAACGGTGAAAGCTGCTCATCAAAATTATATATTTCAGTGTTGGTATTTATCGTGAGTTCATTCGTTTAACGAAAATATTAAATTCAGACACATCATCTACCATTTGTAAAATCGAACATCTGTGCTGAAGTTAAAAGTCAGAAAGTTCATGAGGTGATGAGTCTTGTGACGCAGCTTAGATAAAGATTGGGTGGTCGTTATACCTCCTGTCATGAAATATATGCGGCTACAAGTCTGCTGACATTGTACATGACATATTCTCGTCACAGGGCCTCCACGAATACCACCCGGAGTCTGTTCGGCGTTGACAGCGGCTACCGCATGGGAGACCACCAGTGAGTTATTCACTTTATCAATAGTATCAACCAAACGGATTTTTATTCCAGGCGAACATATCTGCTTTTCCAGACCGGAACTCCTCCGTTCGTCTTATATTATGGGCTGAGGCGTATGTGATTCAAAACGTCGTTTAAATTTGCACGTGCACTTGTATTATATCATGGCGTAGGAGATCATGGCAACAACTCACAACTGATTGATTATTTGTCATATCTACAGGATGATAAATCACTTTCCCACCCACTACGAGATCACCAGAAAGGATCTGATGGTGAAAAACGTCAAACGTTACCGAAAGGAGCTGGAAAGAGACGGAAACCCTCTGGGGGAGCGGAACGAACAGGTCAGACACCGAGTTAATCTACAGCTTGAATTACTATTTCACATTTCCAAAGCTGAATAACAACAGATTGTCTTACAACATCCACACTTTTGTTCAAATCCATAGACATGCATTGGTATGTTACCGTTTGGTTGGCGCCGCCAGGGTCGGTACGTGCACCTGGACTTCATTCCCGTCACGTTCATGCTCCCTGCCGACTACAACCTGCTGGTGGAGGAGTTCAGGAAGAACCCGAATAGCACGTGGATTCTCAAGCCGGCCGGCAAGAGTCAGGGCGTCGGCATCTTCCTCGTCAACCGACTGGCTCAGATAAAGAAATGGTCCCGCGACTCCAAGACGCCGTTCAACCCCGCGCTGATGAAGGATACGTATGTCATCTCCAGGTCAGCGCATCAAATTGAGGACAATAATTAAACATGCATTTTACATTTGATAGCGGACATTGGAAAACAGTCAGCTCTGCTATCGCAGCTCTGTTGAAATGTATAACATTTAAAAATGTAAAAAACACAAAACTTAAAAAAACTATTTTATTTGAACATGCAGATACATCGACAACCCTCTTCTGATCGGGGGTAAGAAATTTGACCTGCGGATCTACGTATTGGTGACCTCGTTCCGACCTCTGAAGATCTACTTGTTCAAAATGGGCTTCTGTCGCTTCTGCACCATCAAGTATGACCTCAACACACAGGAGCTGGACAACATGTTTGTTCATCTCACCAACGTCTCCATACAAAAGCGTGGGGTAAGCTCTGATGTTCGTCACCCGCTATTGTGAGCATATAATGTGTGCGTGTGCGCGTGTGCGTGTGTGCGTGTGTGCGTGTGTGCTTGTGTGCGTGTGTGCGTGCGTGCGTGCGTATTCATGGTGTTTGTAACATATGCTAGTAACCTGGATGCCATTTTTAATAGATCCCTGCGGGGTCAGCTAGATAACGTTTAATCGACTTCACATGCATTGTTCTAGCTGTCACTAGCGAACCCGTGGGACCGCTACCGCATAGCCAACCACAACAGCTCATCACCCCCCACCGTCCCCCTTTGACTCGTACCACCCCAAACAGGCCGAGTACAACTCGATCCACGGCGGCAAGTGGTCGATAGAAAACCTCCGTCTGTTCCTGGAGGGCACCCACGGCCGGCGCGTGACCGACAAGCTCTTCAGCGACATCAACTGGCTGCTGGTGCACTCGCTGAAGGCGGTGGCGCCGGTGATGGTCAGCGACCGGCACTGCTTCGAGTGCTACGGCTATGACATCATCGTCGACCAGAACCTGAAGCCGTGGCTGATCGAGGTCAGTGACAGACGAGGGCAGACGAGGTCAGGGGCAGACGAGGGCAGACGAGGGCAGTCGAGGTCAGGGGCAGACGAGGTCAGTCGAGGTCAGGGGCAGACGAGGTCAGGGCAGATGAGGCCAGGGGCAGATGAGGTCAGGGGCAGACGAAGGTCAGGGGCAGCTGAGGCCAGGGGCAGATGAGACCAGGGGCAGATGAGGTCAGGGGCAGACGAAGGTCAGGGGCAGCGCAGGCAGCAGGATGTGCTTCTGGGTTATGACTGAAGGCTCAGTATGTCAATTCAAATAAATATGATTAAGAGCTAATTTAAAATCTAAAATTCGTAATCTTAGCTTTTTGCCTTATTTTATCGTCCTTCCTATTATTACATATTATTACATTTTGGAATGCATTTGAATGCACTCAAATGTAAGCTGTTTTACCCAAGTGACCGGGCGTGAACCGCACCAAACTGTTTCACCCGTGTGGCTGCCAGTGAGCATTGAATGTTTCACCTGTGTGACTGCCGGTGAACAATGAATGTTTCACCTTGTGACTGCCCGATAACAATAATGTTTCACCTGTTGTGCACTGACCGGATAACAATAATTTCACCTTGGACTCCGTATAACAATAATGTTCACCCTGTTGACTCCGGGGTATAACAATTGAAAGTTCACCTGTTATTGACTGACCGACAACAATGAATGTTTCACCTGTGTGACTGCGGATAACAATGAATGTTCACCTGTTGCACCTGCCGGATAAACAATGAATGTTCACTGTTGACTGCCGGATAAACAACTGATGTTTCACCTGTGTGACTGCCGATAAACCATATGAATGTTTTCACCGTGTGACTGCCGGATAACAAGAATTTTCACCTGTTTGTGCACTTGCCGGATAACAATGAATGTTTTCACCGTGTGACTTCCGACAAACAATGAAAAATGTTTCACCCTGATGTGACTCCGACAACAATGAATGTTCACCTTGTACTGCCGGATAACAATGAATGTTTCACCTGTGTGACTGCCGGATAACAATGAATGTTTCACCTGTGTGACTACAGGTGAATGCCTCTCCGTCTCTCTCATCCACAACGGCTAACGACCGGATCATGAAGCAGATGCTGATAGACAACATCATCAAGGTCGTACTGCCACCCGATGGCATTCCAGAGTAAGAGTCGAGACTGTATTTTTTGGAGCACATAATATTTAAACGGAATGTTTCACCTTTATATGGGTCTTGAACTGAGATAGCCATTGTCTTTTGGAGTTATTGACAGAAATTATTTACTAAGACCAATTAGCAGCAGGTGATATAGTCAAGGTTCGAGAAATACAATTATTTTTCCCCCGAACCAACCACCTTGAAGATGCTTTTGAAGTGTCTGTCAGCCAATCAGAGGCGGCACTTACATAGACCCCCTTTTGCAAATTCAAGATTGAATTGCTTAACACGGTTTAGTTTTAGGAATAATGGTTTAACCCTATTCCTTGCGGGGGCAGATTCTGCCCCACCCCCCCCCCGGTAGTTTTTCGCCCGCTGCTTCTGAACCGTTACGTCTATCGTCTTGAAACTTTCTAAATATGAAATGACGGCAACCCATGTTCTGTGAAATTTTGAACAAAAATCGGCCACAGAGCGGCTCCAGGTCATGTTTTGGAGTCGTTCGAATCGTGTCTGCGCCACCGGCGCCATACTTCCTTCTTAGTTGTTCTTGAATAAAAGCGTCAGAAGCTAAGTCACTGCTATATACATCATACATAATTGGATTATACATATTTTGGGGCATAGGCGCACTCAGGTAAATAAAATGGGAGACGATATCCTTCGTCAATTCAGGCCCAACTTCAAATAAGTAAGATGATAAAAGGCGTTCCGCACATGGTGCCCCTCACGTTGTTTACCTGAATCCACCTATGCACAATATATTGCATTTAGCAAATTGCAGCAACAAAGCCCACATGTGATGTTCCTATCGCCCCCAAACACTCACGAACAGCACACATTTTTATCCAAAAGTTCCTCAATTTTTAATCTCTGTGTACGCAATGATTTTTCATTTTTGTACTTGTCCCTTTAATATACTAAAGACCGTGACATTGGAAGCTCAAAAACTTTCTGTGCATGACAATCGGTCGAATCACATGGCCACAATGACCTTTTTAAGAAACACTAAAAAATATCGTATTTTTTGCCCCCTGGCCAACCATTTTTGAACAACAAAATAGGTGTCCAACAAATATCGTCACGACAAATTGGATGGTGTTTGTCCCATCGAAATCGGACGACTGTTCTCGAGATTTCCTGGGGCGAATCTGCCCCCGCCAGGTAACTAATTCTGCCGCCCGCAAGGGAATAGGTTAAGCTAGTTTATACTTGAATAACATTAATAGATAAATAAGGCTACCTCATTAAATCCAATACAAAGGTGAAATCACCGCGTGTCGATTTCCTATACTGTTGACGTCCTTCCCCGCCCTTCCCCCCTCCCTCCAATTGATTTCTCAAACAACTTTAACATTTACCCCTATGCGTTGCATGGTAAGAATGGAATTAGAATCTATAAAGTTAACACTGGGGCCCCCAATCGTTTTAAAAAATGTCGCCCCTGGATGAAACATTAAAAAAAAACTTTAACAAATATTGTAAGAGCATGAGAACATGCATTATGACAATAGTAACCAAGAGCGTTATTTTTGAAAATGATTGGGGCCTAATACTTACTTTATAGATTATAATTCCAATATTACCATGCAACGCGATAGCCTAATTGTAACTAAATGAAATAATGAACCCCCCCCCCCTCAGTATACAAACGAACACCCATGCTACGCTAACGTGAATCTGCATCACCGTCAATGTCAGCCGAGTCTTTGTCCGTCTTTGTTCCCCCATTTTGCCTCAGTCGGGAGGGCGCTGGGCTACGAGCGCAAACGCAGCTACAAACGCTCGCCCTTTAGCTTAACTGGGAGGCTTGCCCATAGAGGCTGGTGGCGGCAATCGATGGCAATGTCAGGTGACGTCATAGATGGCCAGATATAGGGGGCGCATCGCGTTCAGGTATGCTGGGCACGTAAAACTATGACTTCTAAACTATGTCGGCTACCAGGAATTGCGCGATTGTGTGGTCGGATCGGGGCCTGTGCACTGTGCAGCAAGCTTTGCTTAGTGCAGGATATTATCTCGGGAATGCATGCAATAACAATATTCAACCAATTGGTAAACAAGTACACTGTGAATTCAACACTGCATCAGTCCAACGGTGTTATTTTTTCTGCAGTGTTCACTGGAACAAGGTGCCGCCGCCTGAGAACCTGCCTGACTTCGAGCTGCTGCTGGATGAAGAGCTGGCCAGTCAGCTGGAGACCGGCCGGGGACGGGGACAGACGTCCCACTTTCCCAGGTGGCGCTGACCAGCAACTGCGACCAGTCCGACAGTAACCTATCCCTGTTGAATCAACAGACAGTGACAAGTGGTTGATTTGTGGCTGGCTTGGCGATGTATACCTAATACCTATGCGTGTGTGTATTTGATTGGGCACATAGCCTCACGAACGCTGGTCTCCGAAGGTGTGTGTTGTATTGTGTTTACATCTGTGTTGCACAATACATAACAGCTGTATTGCACAATACATAACAGCTGTATTGCACAATACATAACAGCTGTATTGCACAATACATATCAGCTGTATTGCACAATACATAACAGCTGTATTGTACAATGAAATGATGAGATGCCACTGGGTCTCGCTTTAGTTCGTGTGCGCTGCATGGGTGGCGCTCCGGCTGCATGTAGGTCGGCTTGTTGACCAACCCATGCAAAAACATTATTTCTTGCGAAGCGAATGTAAAGACAAATGCGGCATATGTTTTGGAGGATTTTACGTTTTTTCTGCAACGCCTTCTCCAATCGTTAGAGTATAAGAAGCATGGCTCTTTTAACTGGTTAAGTGTTTTGTAAGGTCATATACAAAATAATTATACTATTATAACTATGGCTCTTCCCGAAAACAGCGTGTGTTATCTTTAAAATACAAAGTATGCGAATTCGCTCAGCTGTACGTTCTTAGCAAAAATAAATAAGATTGATATAATATGCTGTGATAAAGTATAAGTGGACCTGTGGCTATGCCGCTGGAACCCCATTGGCCGAGTTGTCTAATGACGGCGGCCATATTGGTACTCACAAGAGCAGTCGGTGGCCTGTGTTAAAGGATAGGCGGGTGGGCACAAAAGCTGACATTTTACAATCTATTGAGCGAACTACTAGCGGTAGCGTAAAATGACTGCCACCACAATGTTCCAAATTGAATGCAGAATAATTATAGGAAATTAATTTGTTCTCGTCAAGAACAAAAATTAAAAATTAAAAAATGCATCCTAGAAACATTCGTATTCAATTTACGAACATACATGTCCTGGTATCATATTGTCACGCTAGAGTTCGCCCAATTATATTGTTAAATGTCAGCCGGTGCCCGACCGCCTATCGCCCGACTGCTCGTGATACCAATATGGCCGCCGTCATTAGACCAATCTGCCGGCCAATGCGCCTTCCATCTCTATAGAGTTCAGTGAAGTGGACTGAGCAAGAAAAAGCAACGAAAAAACATTTTATGGCCGGTTAAATCAAATCATACAATGAACTGTTCACTTCGACTTGACTAGTTGGTCTCTGACTAAAGTTTTTTTGTTGAGTTGCCGTTTTCCTAGGTTGTCTGACTCACTTTTCTTTGATCCGTCTTAACATAGGCGTAGGAGCCTATGGGCCAGGGGGCAACTGCCCCCCCCAACATTTTCGGATTTTAACATTACGCCTCCTTGACCATTGCATTGGAAAGAATCGACTTCGAAAATGCATTTTTGCCTCCCCCCCCCCCCCCCATCTCCAAATGAGTTTTCCACCCTTTCGCTCTCGTTCTAGCTTCCGACTCAAGTTCATGACTTTTAAAGGGCTTTCAGGGAATGAATCGCCTCATGCATGCTATGCCGCCATGGCTAACAGTTCCTATTACAGTCCATAGATGTCTCTCACAGAGACGCCTGACACATGCTGTGCCGCATGGCCCAGCAGTTCCTAGTTCCTATTCCAGCCCATAGATGTCTCTCACAGAGACGCCTGAGGCATGCTGTGCCGCATGGCCAGCAGTTCCCTATACCACCATAGATGTCTCTCCACAAGACGCTGCATGCATGCTTGCAAACCGCATGGACCCAGCATTTCCTATTACCAGTCCATAGATATCTCTACACACGATACGCCGCCTGACACATGCTGTGCCGCATGGCCCAGCAGTTCCTATTCCAGCCCATAGATATCTCTCACAGAGAACGCCTGACACATGCTGTGCCGCATGACCCAGCAGTTCCTATTCCAGCACATAGATGTCTCTCACAGAGACGCCTGAGCACATAGATGTCTCTCACAGAGACGCCGACACATGCTGTGCCGCATGACCCAGCAGTTCCTATTACATCCAGCGTCACAGGCGACGCCTGACGCATGCTGTGCCGCATGGCCCAGCAGTTCCTATTCAAGTTCAAGTTCAAGTTCGTTTATTCAGGGAGCGTCCACGCAGTGGCTTTCTGCACCCAGTTCAAATACAAATGCAAACACAAATACAGTCGATGTTTGCAAGGAAGGCACAACAATAATTATCACAGATAAACAATATATAATTAGCACAGATGATCATTTAGAGCACCTTTTTCGACATACCCGATTTACGTTTATCAAACATATGAGTGCACTTTGAGTAAGAGAGAACGCAGTCAGGGAGGTCATGGTTACATAATGGACAAGAAGGCACGGCGCGACGGGGCGTGGGTGGCCGTTTGGGGCAGCATGTTCCAGGCGGCGGCCGCGCGGTAGGGGAATCTGCCGCTGGTGGAGGTCGCCGGACCGCGGGAAGGTGCAATGAACGACACCGTTCGCGAAGCTCGGGTGCTTACGCAGAGAGGCCTCCTCTCGTGTTTTGAAAAGCGAGCGCAGTGTGGAGGTGAACGCCCTTCGTGAAAGGCACGGTACACTAATACAGTCGTGGGCGGCACACCCATCTCGTCACACTCATCCATCCCAGCGTCTCCAGGGCCGGCGAAATGTGGTCATAGCGACGGACACCTGTGACGAGTCTGGCGGCAAAGGGAACAACTTGTTGTACCCTGTTCAGGTGGCAGTCGACAACGCCTCCCCACACAGACAAACAATATTGTATATGGGGGAAAACGTGCACATATACAATGAGCTTCAGAACATCATGGTTTAGGTGGTGGCGAATTTGAAATAAAGACACTAGAATAGCGTTACAACGACGGACGACCGCAGAGATGTGGGCCTCCCAGGTGAGGTGCTGGTCGAGGAGTACACCCAGAACCTTTACTGTGGTTGATGGGTAACATGGGTTGTGCAGAGATGCTGTATGAAAATTGCCGGTCTTTTGATGAATAATTTTGTTGCCGATTAGAGTGAAGTCTGCTTTTCAGGGTTCATTTTCAGACTATTGGCTTGAAACCACATTTGAAGGCAGCAGATGGACTCCTTAACGCGAAACTTGAGGTGGGATAAGCTGGTGACGTCAGGTGGGGAGCTGTTAAGGAGCTGGGTGTCATCGGCGTAAGATAGGAGGCGGCCATGGGGAAGAAAGCAGGAGAGGTCGTTGATGAAGATAAGGAAAAGGATTGGACCGACCAGGGATCCCTGGGGTACACCGTGTGACAACGAGAGCGGGGTCGAGCTGCTACTGCCAACTACCTGTCTCCGATCGCGCAGGTAGCTCCTAAACCACTCAGAGGCTACACCACACCACTCCAGCTTCTCCAGAAGGACGCCATGATCGACGCTGTCGAGAAGCCTTGCTGAGGTCGAGCGTCGTGAGCGACGAAACGTGGCCCATTATCATTCGTGCGCCTCGTACCTGTTTGATGTAAACGCTGCAACCTTCCGGTTTTGGCTTGCGGCGGTCTCCTCCTGCCTGCGTGCCGCTCTCTCCTTGTGCAGCTGAAAGATCACTTGCTGAAAGACGGCTTGCAGGGAGACGTGTAACGTTTGGGGAAAGGCGTGGTGTTGGGGTGGTGTCGGGGTGGTGGTGGGGGAACGAGACGAACCGATACACGTGCGCCGCGGGGTCCCTGACGCGAACACGCTGCGGCAGATCCCAGAACCTCGAGTCAGCTGATGGCTGCCCATGTCCACCGCTAACAGCTGTGGCTGGCGCCGTCGAGTTCTTGACGGAGCGCTCGAATTGGATAATAACAATGCACTTATGTGAATTATAAATATTATCATCTCGTGCGCTGTACCTGTTTGATGTAAACGCTGCTACTACGGTTTTGGCTTGCGGCGGTCTCCCACTCCTGCCTGCGTGCCGCTCTCGTCCTTGTGCAGCTGAAAGACACCAAAATCAAAAAGCGGTTGTTCTGTAATAAAAAGTAAGTCTAAGGCGGCGACTAGAAGGCGTCGTTATGGTCCTGCGAAGAGGGCACCTGACGGGTCAGGACATGGACCACGTGTCGGAGAGGAGTATCTTGGTATGGATCATTTATAAGCAGTTTCCAATGTATCAGCGGAACAGTCATCATTCATAAGTCAGTTTTTTCAAATGGTGTCAGTGGACAGCATCATTCATAAGTCAATCTTGCCAATGGCTGTCAGCGGACAACATCATTCATAAGTCAGTTCCAATGATGTCAGTGGAAAACCATTATCATAAGTCAGTTGCCATGGTGTCAGCGGACAGCATCATTCAGAAGTCAGTTGACCAAGGTGTCAGCCGGACAACCACTAACTTCATAAGTCAGTTGCCAATGGTGTCTGGCGGACAGCCATTCGTTCATAAGTCAGTTCCAGGTGTCAGCGGCAACCCATCATTCATAAGTCAGTTGCCAAATGTGTCAGCGGACAGCCAATCAATTCATAAAGTCGTTGCCAGGTGTCAGCGGACAACATCATTCATCAAGTCAGTTGCCAATGGTGCGGCGGACAGCCATCATTCATAAGCAGTTTCAATGGTGTACGGACAGGCCATCATTCATAAGTCAGTTAGCTGTGGCTGGCGCGTTTTCCGAGTTCTTGACGGAGCGCTCGATTGATAATAACAATTGCCTTATGTGAATTAAATATTATCGACGGCCCTTGCCAGCCACTCGACAGCGTCAATCAGGGCGTCCTCCGTGGAGTGACGCGGCCGGTACGCGTACTGAGTCGGCGTAAGTACGTGGTGTTCGAGCAGGTATGACGTCAGTTGAATACAAACAACTTTTTCTTACACTGGGTACACTGTACCCAGTAAAATTAAAAGGCCAAAAGTTGACTGGGTACTGTACCCAGTAAAAACTGAAGACTTCAACATGAATTTATTTAGTTTAAATGTGCGGAATAAGTCAATAGGGAATGCCACAAGCCATTTTTTTTCCAACATTTTTTGTTTTTTAATTTAAGTACAGCAGGCGGCATTCACTTGGCATTGAAAAAGAGCTTGCTGGATTAAAAATGTCAAAAACAATGTAAGCTTTAGACTGTTAACAAATTTCAAACATAGCCATGGTTCATAGATGCGGGCCGACAATGGTTCGGCCCCCCCTCGCTTATTTGGCTACTTTTAATTTTGTGTCAGAGAGTACCCCATACACGGGACTTTTATAGAATGACATGCAATTTCTGATGATCTGTATATAAGAGGTGCAGCATATAAGAAATACCTATCTTTCAAAATAAGCAGCCATGGGCCATGGTGGATATTTGAGGCGACAGTATGTAGTTTTCCCTACGTTTCCGCTACGAAAAAAGACCAAGAAGCAAGGACGCAGGAACCGTAGGGGCAGCTGCCCCACAACTTTTTTAGCGGGGGCGCCGCCTCCCAATTTTGAGGCGAACATTTTGCAATGCCTTGTCATCTGCATTCCGCAGCATGCCACTGTGCATTAAATATAACCACATCAAGGTGCACACCAACACCTTGGAGGAAAAATAATTGAATTTATCGAATCATTAATTTAAGTAATTTCAGTCATCTTTTCAGTCGCTCTTGAGACTTTTCAGTCTTACTTAATTACTTATAACTGACATGCATAAATATAAGAATTACTTAAATTTGATTTGTTGATATTTTAGTTGAAACTGGTGCCTGGGCGGTGGTGGCGTCGCCATCCGTAGGTCGCCGTTTACGTGGTTCACGCTTCGAGTCGGTCCGGAACCATTCGACAGTTTAGTTTGATGACGTTACCAAAATCAGTGCTTAGCGCTTCGTGATCGCGATCGAAATTGCAATCGCAATAGCTTTTGAAGGGGAGGACACAGATGATGGAGTCATCATGGTCATCTCCAGTCCAAAAGGAGCCTCATTTTCAATCTAAAGGGGTGCGCACTCAAGACTCGAGGGCAGTCGGTGCCCCAGCATGCCCCCCCCCCCGCGAGGCATGCAGGGGCACTGACTGCACAGGTACAATGCATTATGCCGCCCCCGCAGGTATATTATCGCCCTCGGAACTCGGACAAAGTGCAAAAGGTTTCAAGAAGGCATCATGCGCCCTCGCAAGCTGTAAATCAAGGGGTGAACCACTTGGGAGGGGCGCACATGGGCTGGGCAATGGCGTGCGAAGAAATTCACAAAGGACCAAGTCATTACCTTATGAGGGGCGCCACCAGATCGACAGGGGCGCCAACAACGTTGGCGAAAATCTTGCAGGGGCGCTTCTATTTCGCACGTGCTCATCGTGGTTTTAACATTGGGGGGGGGGTGCCATCACTAGCCGGAGGAGCACCGCCACTGGCCGGAGGGGCGCCGTCACTGGCCGGAAGGGCCACCGTCACTAGCCGGAGGGGCGCCGTCACTGGCCGGAGGGGAGCCGTCACGAGCCGAAGGGGCGCCGTAATTAGCCGGAGGGGCGCCGTCACTGTCTGGAGGCCATCACTGGCCGGAAGGGTGCCGTCACTACCCAGAGGGGCGCCGTCACTGGCCGGAGAGAGCAGTCACTAGTCGGAGAGGCGCCGTCACTCGCCGGAGGGAAGTAGTCACTAGCTAGAGGGGCGCCGACACTCACCGGAGGAGCGTGGTCAATGCGTGGTCAATGGCCGGAGGGGCACCGTGACTGGTCGGAGGGGCGCTGTCACTGGCCGGAGAGGCGCTGTCACGGGCCGAGAAGCGCTGTCTATGGCAGGGGGCGCCCCCCTCGCTGGTCAAGGCGCCGTCACTGGCAGGATATCTGTATTTGTTTTCCTTTGTTTTGTTTAAGTTAGTTTTTTAGGGGGCGCCTGCGGCGCCCTCTCAAAACTCAAAACAGACCAACTTTTGAGGGGGCGCCTCGGCCGCCGCTCCAAAAGTGGGGGTGTCCGGGGCACCCGGACCCCCCCCCCCCGGAAGCGACGCCTCTGCTGAGTGTGTTTCTTCTTGCGCTCCGACGCACGCTACCACTGGCATGCAATGGGACTGAACGAAGAGGCTGCGGCGGCATAGAAGTGCCGTGCCGGCGGAGGAAGGCGTCGCGTGCAGGGCACTGAGGCCGCACGTCTCGCTGCCACGTCAGGGAGCTCGTCGCCAACAACGCTTATATGGCTGGGTATCCAACAAAACTTGACTGACTTCCCAGCCCATAAAGGACTGTCATCTAACTATCACGGGCCCTATAATGTAGGGAAAGGCGGGGGAAATGTACCCTACTTTTGCATAGTTTAACAATAGGGCTTTGGGTGTTGCATGGAAAAATCGCCTTTGGAATGCTGATGTTTTTCGTCTCTTTGAACCTTCCGCTAGTAACGGAGTACATTTTACTACGACATATAAATTAATCTGGTACCGTCAAACTACAACCAGACCAGCCTGGTCAGCAAGGGTGCCGCCGTAGGGAAACTCTTGTTGATCAGTCATAACGCGCCTTTTCAAGAAATAAAAAAATGGCAAACGATAATTGTAACTCATTTCTGACCGTGCGTAACACTGAGATATTTTAATAATCAAACATTGCAGCTTCTACAAAAAAAAATGATGAACGCTGGTGGTCGCTGACCAGCCGTTCGTGCGGGGCAGAGCTGCTCTTTGGAGACCCTGTCCACATCATTTTAGACGCATGATGTGACGCGACGGGACGTTTGTATCGCCAACGTCACGTGACGTTTGTATCGCCAGCGGTGACGTGGCACAACACGAACGGTCGCCTGGGAGGGGAGGGACGCAGAGGGGTGGGGTGGTGGTCACTGGTCACGTCAGCCACAGTGGACGGTACCGGTCGGCGTCTCTAGGCAAACCGTGCAGCCAGAATGGCCGGCAGCCACTAACCACGTTATAAACCCGACATAGGGCCGGACTCCTGCGTTAGCTCACAGCTCTGTAGTCTGTATTCTGTTCAAACCGTCAACAGGCGGACCCAATTACGGACGGAAAAGCTCGGAGGAAATATCAAAGTTGTATGCTTTTTGTTCATTTACTGATTGGGCTGAACCTACAGCAGCTCGAATCAGCAGCCTCATGGCATCATCACGCAAACAAAAAGTGCGACGAAGTGGATTCAAATGGTGTTATAAAACCAGCAAATAACATAAGATTGCCTGATAAGCAAATCGTAATGTTTACACATAATAAATATGGCACGATGTTCAATTTGTAACGTGCCTGTGAAAATCGTATATTGACGAGGCAACGATTGCCTAAGTCAAGAACGGTCCTTAATCTAACGACTGAAGCGACCCACCCATCCTCTCTTAGTTTCATATTGCTAGACACCTTTTCACTGGTACTCTTATCCGTTACAAAAAACGCGTTTGCAGATGCACGTTGCAATCGTTCAAACAGCATACAATCTCGGCAGCCATACCGAACACATCGATTCCAACACTTTTCAGCGTCGGCCTGCCTGCAAGGTCGGGTTCAGCGGCGGCACCCCTCCCCTCTCCCTGACCGTGAGTCGGGGGAGGGGGGCAGCCGTGACGGTCGCCGCGCTGCCGCCGCGTCGTAAGGTCCGGTCGCGGCGTAACGGACCAAACAGGAGCGGCGCGGCGGCCGATCGTTACGGTCTCCCAGGTGAGCGGCAATGTTACGCCGGGTCGCTGCGGTGACCCGAGCCGGCCGCCGCGGCCCGACCCCGGCCAGTGGCCACTCCGCCGTCTGCTGAACCGTCCGCCGTCCGTCCACCTCCGGAGGACACCATGGGTCCACCGACGGTGCGCCCTGCTCTCGGAGCCCTACTGCTGCTGCTGCCCCTGTTGGCGGCCGCCGCAGACAACACCACCACAGGTCAGAGAACGCGGCAGGAGGGTGCTGGAGAGGGGAGGGCTGACGAAGAGAGGGTGCTAGAGAGGGGAGGGTGCTGGAGAGGGAAGGTGCTGGAGAGGGTAGGGTGCTGGAGAGGGGGTGCCAGACGAGAGGAGGGTGCTGAGAGGGGAGGGTGCTAGAAAGGGGAAGGGTGCTGGAGAGGGAAGGGTGCCGGAGACAGGGGAAGGGTGCTGGAGGGGGAGGGTGCTGGAGAGGGGAGGGTGCTGGAGAAGGGAGGTGCTGGAGAGAGGGAAGGGTGCCGGAGAGGGGAGGGTGCTGGAGAGGGGAGGGTGACGGAGAGGGGAGGGTGCTGGAGAGGAAAGGGTGCTGGAGAGGGAAGGGTGCTGGAGAAGGGAGGGTGCTGGAGAGAGGGGTATGGTGCCGGAGAAGGAGAGGGTGCCAGAAAATGGGCGGGTGCCGGGGAGGGTGCCGGAAAGGGGGGTGCCGGAGAAGGAGAGGGTGCCGGAGAAGGAGAGGGTGCCGGAGAGGGGGAGGAGGATGCCGGAGACGGAGGAAGGGTGCCAGATACGGGTAGGAGGGTGCCGGAGAGGGGGAGGAGGATGCCGGAGACGGAGGAAGGGTGGGATGACACGGGGAGGAGGATGTAGGAGAGAGGAGAGGAGGAAGCCGGAGGAGAGAAAATAGAAAGGGTGTCAGATTTTTATTTCTTATTTATTTTCATATTTTTGCACTAATATTTAATAAACTTGACGACGATGATGATGACAATGATGTTCATGATGATGATGATGATGATGATGATGATGATGATGATGATGATGATGATGATGATGATGATGATGATGAGAGATAGGGAAAGCGTGCTGGAAACGTGGAGGAGGATGCCAGAGAGGGAGAAAAGGGTGCCGGGGAAGGGGCGTCTCGACTCAGTCTCATTCGTATGTGCAATGAACGGGGATAGGATCGTATGTGAGCCAGTGATTCGGTTCTTACCATTTCGGCAGCAGGACTATAGTCAGTGCTGCAGCTCATTTCCTACCACCCTACTCCAGCCAAAGAAAGAAACTCAAGTTAAAAAAGCACCGAATGTAAGGTTTATTTTGCATTGAAGCAAAGATGCCTGATGACTCAAGTATCCTAATACTAGCTGATAGTGAAAATGACGGACAGACCATGTTGAAAGCTCAGGCTTCCGATTCGAGGGCCCTTCAAGAACAGACTAAAAGGGCCCTTCTGTCGGCCTTAAATGGGGCCCTCAGGCTGCAGGGTTCACTTTGGCCCTCGCATTTTGTTCGTTAAAAAAACAAAAAAAAAAAATTTGGAGGGTTCTTCTTACAAATGTAAGGGAAAACAAATCTTACGTTTGCCATCCAACTTCGTGAATGGCTAGCCTCTGCCCCCCCCCCTCTTCGCCGCCCCTGCGTTATCAAGTGTCTGATTGATCATTGCAGAAATATAAGGAATATTGGCACACATTACCATAATTATGCCATTCATTGCAAGTAATATGCAGGGAATAAAAGGCACCTCCCAGCCTGACAAACTGACAATGTTATTAAATTGCATTGAACATGTGAGGATGGACTGGCCACGAGCAATGATACCGGAAGATACGGGATAATACTGATTAACTTTTAGTTTAGATTTTATGTGGGCTGTTTAATGTATGTTGCTATTCCAACAATTATTGTATACGCATCTGCAATTGTGCGGATTTATTCCTCTTTCAATTTCAAACTGTCAAAATTCTTTCAAATTTTCATATTGTATAAACCAACCTTAAATTTCACGGTCACTTAAAATAGTAACGTATCATGCCGAAACATCACGACGCTATCTTGTCATGGACAGTCAGCCAGCATGGTAGGGGAAAACGAAGACTTCGGATCCGAATCAGGCTTTCAGATTCTCAAACGATGCCTCTTGGGGAATATCACGACAAGTGGTTGCAGGTAGGTATGCTATTCAGACGAGTCGTCAGCTCAGTATCAGAGCTGACACTAGAGGGAGCACCACAGGCCAGTAAGACGCCTTCAACGGCGAAGGACGAGCGAGCCCGAATAAAACCGCGTCAATTTCGTATCCGCCCTACGGCGGCTGGTTTTGTGCGAAGCATGCTTTTCAATTGTTTTCGCTATGTGTTATTGTGCCGTCACAAATGGATCCGAACTAAATAGGTTCTGCAGTGTTCTTTTAAACCTGCAATTATGAGCTTCATGCTTGTAAGCAAAAATCATTTTGGGTGGGTATTAGATGGATTTGATTGTGCTTTACAGCTGCATCATTTTTATCGTTTAGCATTCTTTGGTTTTGACGTTACGGTAGTGCAATGAAGGCAATATTCTAAATTCGGCAGTATATATAGGTACTGTAGACAGATTTTAGCAGCGAAATATTGTTTTTCAACCTGAATTTGCACATGCATTTTAGAGACGGTATATTGGCTTACACATTGGTGATTATTTTATCGCTTCACGTTGGGCGGATCGTTTCTCTACACATCTGTGTTCGACCCGTGTCTTTGCGACTTCTGGTTGTCGAGATATAGGTCCGGTATTGCAACGTTGTTTTGTGGGTAATTTCGTGGACGGAACAGGGGTGCACGTGCGCACGTGCAGTGTGACTGAAAGTTTGACCTGCGCAATATTGCTAGTGGTGTGGTCTCAAACCACACACCAAATTTCAGCTTAATCGGTCGAGCCGTTTCTCAGCTATAGCAGAAGAGCGTTTTCTGACGCCCCTGACGCGGCACATGTCACGTGCCATGCCGACCCCTCACATGAGACAAAACATGCCAATAACATAATGCCATTGAATGGGGCTATCAGATGGCGAAGACCGCTTTTCAATCGGATGCGGGATTCAAAAGATATAAGCTTCTGACCAGCGTTATGGTCTGGCTGGGCCGGGCCTGGCCGGGCCGGGTCGGGTCGGGTTGGCCGCTGATATGTGAGAAAAGTCCGGTATTCAATGAGGACTCGCTCGCGCTTCGCGCTTGCTCGTGATAAAACATGAGTGTTAAAAAACCTAGAAATTAGGGGTCGCGGACCTAGGGGGTGGCCGCAGGGGCCGCGGCCTTTCTCCCGCCAGAACGCCAGAAGGGCGCACCACGGGCTGTCCGTTGCCAGGCTCCCGGCGATCGACAGCCCGTGGGCACAAAGCGTCCCTATTCTGACTACAGGGCGCCCCTCAGACCACTTTGGCGCCTCTATAAGAATTACAGGGTGATTCGGCGCCCCTGGGTTGTTGGAAGGCGACCCTTAACTGGCCTGCGGCCCCATTCCCCTCCTAAAAGTCCTGGATCCGCCCCTGCTAGAAGTTACAGCGCTCTAAAGCTCTAATGACCATTATGTGACAAAAATACCACGTGATATCGATCCCATTGTAATTCGTAAAGCCTCAAGCACCGCCGAACGTACCTGGACAACAGATTTTTGGCTGGCACTTTCGCCCGATCTGGTGAGTCATCTTTACTCTTGGACCATTGGAGATGGCCATTGGCCAACTGCACGTGCAGGCCAAGAATCTAGGTTTAGTAATGCATTCAAAGCGTACAACGCTAACTGGAGGTAAGGTAGCGAGTTAACCAAGGGCAGATTTGGCGCCATGGGAAATCGTTCATCTCGAGGCAGTTTTTCTACTCTTCTCCTGCTACCCTTCTCCCCGTATCTTTCCTTCCTCTCCTAACCTATCTAAGCAAGTAGTCTTAGTAATATCTATAAAAGCGTTCCTTTCTCTCTAAAAATCTCTAAATTCGGACAGGTCTAGTTTTTTGAACGGTGAGTTGCGACAGAACACAGTCCCGTCAACATGTCACACGTCACATGCATGGTCAAGCGTACCGTGATTACAGTTTGTTCGCACTTTCCAGAGTCTGGGTGAAGATGATCATGGCGCTTGAAGGGTCAGCATGGACTACCCGAAGGATGCATGGGACACAGTAGCTCCCCCGAATATCAAGCAGTTCAGCGTGAGGGCGAAGAGGGATGGGTCATAACGAAGTAAGAACCTTAGTTTTCCACGGTCACTCAACCACCAATGCCCGAGTTACAATGATATAGGCTTGATGCTGTCTGTCCGCCTTTCTCTGTCTCTCCGCTGTCTATGGTCCTGCAGTCTCTTGCAGGAAGACTGGGTTGTTGAGTTGCATTGAGTTGCATGGCGGCCTAACTGTTAGCGCAGTCACATACGGAGCTACTTGCACGCTAGCGTACGCAGGCACTCGGATAACGTGGCAGTATACGAATACGTTTAGTACCGGGAATTTTCCTCAGGTGGCATACCATGGCGGATGCAGAAAGCTGTGATTTGAAGTTTCGGGGGGCCAAAGGTACATGCTCAAAAACATTATCGCATAATCTGAAAACTCATCGGATTTTCGCTTGCTTATGTATCAAATAACTGATTTAAAACAAAACTTGCTCTGTAAAGTTGCTTAGTTTTACGAACAACTCAAGATGTGTCATTTGCACCGATTTTGGGTGGTTTGGGGGGGCATGGCCCCTTTGGCCCCTGGATCCGCCCTTGTTTACCGGGCGCATATGCAGTCATCTTCGCAGACTAGGCGCGTCTCGCTAAAGGGCGTCGCTGTATCAATGTTTTATCCGAATGGACTAGGTTGCCAGTTAACTAACTCCTGTTTGTGTGGATTCTGATTTAATATTGAACGCAAATTCATTTACAATTTTTTAGATTTTCGGGTTTAGTTTGGCATACAGTCAATATATATTAGTTAAGCATTTGTAGGTCATGAATTTAGCAGGATTTTAAATAATTAAGTAGGAAACTGTGTAGTGATTTGTACAGTTCCTGCTTTCTTTCTGATTGGACGTCGATGTCAATAACAGTAGTTTAGCAGTATCCGCGCAATGGATACCTGAGGTAGATTTTTAGCATGTTCGGCTGTTGACACAAAATTGCAGTTTGTAGAAGATTAGAGGTTCGGAAGGCGACGGGAAAGAAATTCAGCCATATTCACTTTACGTTAATCGGAACCGTGGAAATACTAAGAGTACGTGATATGGCGGTGTATTCATAAACTTGCAGTGTCGGCTCATTTGAATCTAAATGCAACTTTTTACTGAAACAAACTCATAAAACTTAAAATTGTGGAATTCTAAACTTGTGACCAAATATGACAAATCAATAAATCTTATAACGGCAAGTTTTTTTCCAAAATATTTGACAAAATTTTTCACCGCCAAACGGATTGCTAATCGCCAAACGCCCGATCCTAAGGATGGGGATCTAGATCTCTGTCCATACAGCTCGGTGGAATCCCGAAAGACGCTATTGCAGGCAAGACAGCATTGAGGGCACGGTTCGCATTTTGCAAAGTAGTATCTGGGGCAGTGGTTTCAGTGAGGCCATGCATCATCTGGATTGTAGCCACTTAACAGCTTCCTGTGGAGGTTAACTAAACGAGTAATTAAGGTGTATAAGAAAGAATCTCTCAGACCTAGGAAGCAACTAAAGACAGCCGTGGGAACTGTTCAGTGCGGACCATCCCTGCCGGCAGGTGCCGAAAGCATTGGTGAGTTGAGGTGGAGGGCAGAGGCTGTGGCCTCAGTCGAAAACGGGAGCCTATCATCGAACTATGTGCTCTAGTTTAGAGGATATTATGATGACGCTTTGTGTTTGTGAACATACACAGCTTTACCGGTTCTCGCATGAATTTCTGAGTAGTTTGGTGTGAAGCAGTAGGTTCTATAGGAACGACGTTTAACCATTTATATTTGGCCACGACGATATGGAATTTAGGAAATAACATCGCTTATCCATAGGATGCGGCAAGGTATTATTGCTAAGATGACGTCACTCTTGACATCAAGTGCTTTAAAAAATAGTAAACTTTTACATGACAAATATCTCTCGAATAGTTAATCTGTATTTGAAAAATGATGTTTATGACACGGTTATTGCCAAAGCGACAATTTTTATTATTATTTGCACATATTCACCAAACATCCTGCAACTAGTCCCATTCTAGCAAAAATATTGTTTCAATTTCTTAGACAATGTATAGGCTTAATGACAGATACACATTACATTCTATGATACAAACTAGCATGAAACAGGATGGGGGTGGGAGACATTTTGGTAAGGTATAACCAATATTTGGGTTCATAGGGAAAAACAAGGCATAATTTGTATACATGTAAGCATGTTAGGCAAAAATAAGTTAAAATTTGAAATGATGCTCGGAGAAATGATAAACTCAATAACCAAATAAGTTCATGTCCTGTGTTAGTTAAATGTCGTCCGTCACGAAAACAACAATAGATCGGAAGGACGGATCAGGGGGCCAAGGGCCATATCGCCCGCCTAGAGCACCAGGCAACGAAAACGAAGCAACTGCGAGCGGGTCGGCGCAAAATGCCAGGCTGCAAATGTTTGTTGGGGAGCACATCTATCACTGAGTATTCTATGTGGGAGATAAAAACTGTATTAAAGCAACTTATTACTTAGAGATAAGTTGTTAATGTTTCAGTTACTTTGATAACATTAAGCTTCAATTAATGCAAGATTTCGATGAGTTTTTCTAGGAATTAATGCGAAGCCTTCATTTTTGTTAATGATTTGGGCGCTGCCTCCATCTGGTTTCATGGAACTGTCAAAATCACATTCTTTCTGGATCGCCAGTGACTAATAATGTGACCTTGTTTATAATGACGCTGTATTTTTTCTAGCGACATCTCCCGCGCGGCAAGCAAAAACAGCTATGGTAACTTATATTGCAACTGAGTCTTATTTTCCGCCACAAATGCTAGTCCCGAGTTAATATCCTTGCACATTCCAAACACGGCGCTTATTTCCGGTGATCGGCATTAATTCGCTAATAGGCCAAATAGCTACTAGGTAACCGACCAAATCCGGCGATATTTGCTGAGAGTAACTTCCAGACGATGATGACCGTTTGTGAGCTTTCGTATTGGCTAACATATGCCAAAATGTTGACTAAGATATGCGAGTTTTTTGTGGCTTTATTTCACATTGAATCCATGAAAAGGCAAAAATTGAACTTCAAGATTGCGTAAATGTTTGTATTGTATCCATTCATTACTATCGGATTTAACGAAAATGCATGCACAAATCACCTTTTTTCACATTTCCACTACGCAGTTGCTGGGATGACCAATAGCAAACACTCTTTTTCTTCCGTAATGATGTAGGTTCGTTCTCGTTTTCTCGCGTCCTCCTTCTTGAAAAACTATGAAGAGATGACTAGAACTATTGGTAGCGGCGATACTATCAATGGTGGTTACAAAAAATGTTTAATAATTATTTTTAAGAAGACGGGGTAATTTCCTTTTTTCGAAAAAGCAAAGACATTCAAAAGACCATTGCCAATATTAATTGTCTTTCGGCCAGTAGGGCATCAGAAATGTGAACTTCAGATTCAATTGTTTTGGGGCTATTAGAGGTAAACAAATGTTAAAAACTGTTTTTCAACAAAAAAAAGTTGTTTCCTTTTAATACTTTTTATATAACAACATATGAGAGCACTTATTTTGATACCATTCGTATTTCGGCTCGTCATTGCGGTTACGAAATCATATCAATTTTGTTAAAATCGAAATTTGAACCCTGGATCAAGGTCAAGGTGCAAGGTCAGGTGACAAAAGTTGCGGTCAAGACTGCATATCAAATAGATGCGTATTGACCGAGACATAAAAACGGTTTTGTTTAGACCATTTTGCGAGTCTCTGTGGTAGTTTTCCTTATGTTTTTATTTTTTCTATGTATAGTATTGAATATGTTGGAGAGGCGCTTGTGATTTAAGCTTTTGCTATTGCGACCAATCCGTAATTGATTTTTGTTGTAATTTATGTATCTTTTGTTAAACCAAAATAAACTGAAACTGAGCGAACTGACTGAACTGTGTTCCTGTCACGAGTTAAATTGATAAAAAAATTGTTCGTGAGCCTTGATTACCTTTCAAAAAGGTTACTGACTAAACAAATTTCATCATTTTCATGCAAGAAGGGCCCTAAGATTAACATGATACTGAAATAATTGGATTTGATGCAATGTGTTAATACCTTGTTTTTTTTTTTACAATTTTAACAATATATTTATATTGAAAGGTTAGAATTAGACCTGACATCAGGTCATCAAATATTTAGATATCACCCTGGATTTTTCAAAACATATTATTTGGCAAGTTTTCTTTTACATATATTCCGGGTTTTCAAACGTCATGAAAATAAAACTTGTATCATTTTGTGAAAAAATAGGTTTTCAAAATTTACGGATTTCAAAATTCAAAATTTTGAAATTTCGAGATCGACATTTGAAAGAACAATGAATTCTCTACCGATTTATGTTTCCTCTAACACTTCCCTTCAACACACAACTCTCCATGAGTGCTTAACCATGCACAGATTTTGTGTCCAAACGGACGAACACGCCCCCTAAAAACTGTCTTGGACCCCCTTCTAATGATTTAATTTTGAAAAAAGTGCACCATTCGATGCGCAATGAAATGATAGGAAGAGTCAGCAAGTTTGAAGATTGTGAGTTGAGTTATGAATGAGCTGTACGCGAAAAACCTCAAGGGGGCCGATTCGCCCCCCCCCCCAGTAATAAGGTTAAGGTATATGCAACTATTGCCCAAAGGCTAAAGCACATTCTTGAGAACATCATTCCAAACTCTGTTTTTTTAATCGGACTTTCGGACTCACGGCGCAAGCAAAGAGAGACAGAGGCAGAGACAGAGACAGAGACAGAGACAGAGACAGAGACAGAGACAGAGACAGAGACAGAGAACAGAGACAGTAGACAGATAATGCAGAGACAGAGACAGAGACAGAGACAGAGAGAAGAAGAGACAGAGAGACAGAGAGACAGAGAGGACCAGAGAGACAGAGAGACAGAAAGAGCAATAGACAGAAGAAACAGAAGAGACAGAGACGCACGCACGCACGTACGCACGCACGCAAACACGCACACACGCACACACGCACACGCACACGCCAACACGCACACTGCAGCACGCACAGTGTGTACGCAACACACACACACAGTTCACACACACACACAACACACACACACACACACACACACACACACATACACACACACACACATATACACACACACACACACACACGTCACACACACACACACGTCACACACACACACACACACACACACACACACACACACACACAGCCCGGCCCAACTTTCCCCAAGCGACCTCCGAGAGGAAATCTTCGTCGTTGAAAGCATGCAGCGCCATCGCGTAGCAATACTTTCAGCTCTGTCTCTCCGATTTGGGATGAATCGTCGCTTACCAGTGCATTGAAGCAAAACGTTAGAGCGTGCAGGCCTGTCTGACCAGTGTAAAGTGCGAGAACACCAATACACATAACACCAAATATGTAGCCGTGTCCAGTGTCCTGTTGTCGTGCTGCAGTGCAGTGACTAGTTGGCACTTGGTCTGCTTCAGGTGAAGATACCGATAATAGCTGAGTTCGGAGACCAACACGTGGTAACGGAGGTGGACCAGCTCAATCCCCCACTGGGCAGGACAAAAGGAGTGAACATATTTCTCAACACCACCGTGAAGACTAACTTTACTGAACAAGACGATGTCCCACTCGCAAATCTGGGAGAACGACTCAATATGGTTCTGAAGAATGTCAAATCTGTGGTCAAAGCCCCAGTTTTAGAACGCAACGTTAAAAATGAAGACTTTGAATTTATTGAGCCATTTTAATGATTCCAGAAGCAACAGGTCCAGTTATATAATATAATATAATAATATTATAATATATATATATATAATAATTATATATTATATATATATTATATATATATAATATGTATTTCAATTGTATTATAGACTACAGTGTAGGCATTGCAGATTACATTGTACGCTGTATATAATGTCATCTAACGAACTGCACTTTTTTTGAAGATTTCGTGACTGCTAAGACAGATTCACCCACACAGTCCTCCATGAAACTACAAGATGAGACGAAATTTATCCGTGATCTTATTGCCAAACACGTCACCCGTCACGATTAAGACGATAAATAGGACCATATCACCTGTCCTTTTGTTCCCAGACACCACACAGGCGGAGACCACGGTGCGCGAAAAACGATCAACGACCGCATTGAATGCGACGACGACCGGCGCCGAGGCCACCACGGCCGCCTCCACGACCGCGGAGAACAACACCACCAACAGTCCGACTGACAGCACCACCTCAGCCGCCTCCACCGAGGCCGAGGCCGCCGCCACCGAGGCCGAGGCCGAGGCCGCCGCCACCGAGGCCGCAGCCACCACCGAGGCCGCGGCAGCCGCCACCGAGGCCGCGGCAGCCGCCACCGAGGCCGCGGCAGCCACCACCGATGCCGAGGCAGCCGCCACCGAGACCGCGGCAGCCACCACCGATGCCGCGGCAGCCACCACCGAGGCAGCCACCACCACCACCATGGAGGCAGCCAGCACCACCACGACTTCGACTACAACAGGTAGGGGTATTATGGCAAGATTACTACAGGTAGGGGTATTCTCGCCAGTATCGGGGAGGAACTTAGCACATTTGTGTCATTAGTACTGCGTTCTAACCAACTGAGCTAACAGGCCAGCGTTGTTTTTTTTTATATAAAGCAATTAAAACGCTTATATAAAAAACAGCGAAGAAGTGAACTATGCGTATGTAGATCATTCCAGGGTACCCACAGCGTTTTTCAACGAGTCAGCATTAGCCTAAGGGTCAACGAACCTGGCCGATCTATTACAATTGCGTATATAGAATGAAACATGCGGAATAATAGCACCGTACTTTTCCGTCATTACCATCAGTTGATCGGGTTACTATTTGAGTTGAGTTGGTTGAGTTGGTTGATCGGGTTACCATCGTTACCAATTGAGCTGAAGTGGCGTCTGAATTCGCAGAGACCCCTCTGCCGGTTGCGGCCAGGCTCAAGTGTCAACTGAGCATCACCAGCTTAACTCCTGAGCCGTGGATGGAACTGAGCTTCACCGATCAATATCAGCAGCTAGCCGGCAAGGTGGAGGCACTGGTAAGTAGCGATTCAACACTGATTACGGTGCGGGGGCGAAATTACCCGCCGATGCACAGTTTGTTACCCTCAATGGTACAGGTCCAACACTACCACCCGTTGTTAGTCTGCGAGTCCAACTGCCAACACTCTGACCCATGATGCATATATTGGAGCCGAAGCGTGATTTGGGCTTTGTTCTGACCGTCCATTCCCGCCGGGAATCCATGGACTCTCCGGGAAAGTGCGTTCTGTGCTGTTTTCCACACCGGGATTCTCTGGAATTCCGCGTGGGGGCCAAGGGCGGATCCAGCCGGCCGTTTTTTGGGGGGCCAAACAATTTTTAGTGGACCTTACCTACCCCCAATTTCGAATTTCTTCCCGGATTTAATCCGCTTTATTTTGTAACCACACGATTTCTTGCATTTTTCGTTTTTTCGACTTCTTTGGATGTTGAAAAAGGAAATAGATATTTGTTGCTTAGCGCCGCGAAGCGGCGCGAAATTTTTACGGGTTTGCCTGATAAAACCCAGAAACACAGGCGGTTCGCATTGTAGTAGAATATTTAAAGCCTAAACGTGCCATTCATTCAAATTCACTATTTATATGAACCAGAAACGATGGTGATGGCTCTTGTTATGACGATGGTGACCGATGTGACGCCGCGAAGCGGCGTAAAAGTTTTATTTTAGGTCGTGGAAAACGAAAATTTAACAATGGAACCAGACTCAGATAACCCTATGCCTGGTTGCACATCTCGGTATGATGAAAAATATTTAAATTAAGGTAGTTTTTCATTAATAAATACATTTTTCGGATAGTAAATTACGATGAACGGTAGCAGTATGTGCTTGATAACTTAGGTATATGGGGTAATAATAACTGTATACATATGCACCGAACTGCAACATACAAATGGTATGCAACAACAGTGCAAATGTTTTTTGAAAACAGCGAGCGGCAGAACGGCTGTTCGCACAAACATGGTCCCTGTTGATTTGAGAGCCTGGACGAAATGGCTTCGGGAGATAGTGGCTGGTCCCACTGATTAACATTATATGGTCCAGCTATTTGGACACCGCAGAAGAACTTCCTGGTGCCGCATGTCCGCGTCTCTGCATTCGCGTCACCTTTTTCGCGAAATCGGCAGACTAGCTTAACTTTAGCCCACTTGAAAGTTCATATTTTATGAGGGGAGTGGGACTTGGGGCTAGCAAATTGGTACCGCAAGACTGCCAGACGCTTAATTCATTAATTTTCCCATTTTACAAATTTCTATCATTAACCAATAGTGTATTTTGTGTCATGCCGCGAAGCGGCGCGAAATTTTCGTGTTTTCACTGTGAATGGCTGTATTTTGACTGTTGCAAAAGCAATTTTACAGCTGTATGTCCGACCGTTTGGGGGGGGGGCAAAACATAGTCTCAGCACCTTTGGGGTGGGGGCATGGCCCCTTTGGCCTCCCCCTGGATCCGCCCTTGGTGGGGGCAGGGAGTAGGGAAAGCTCTCCCCACCGGTCCCTGCCATGCAGCTGGCAAGCGACAGCTATATTAGGCTGTAGTTCTTGACCCGTGCATATTCCCGGGATTCCAGGGAATCCGGTAGAGAAGTGCTTTCTACCGATTACCGTATCAAAGAGTTAACAGGATACAATGTGTTGAGTACATGCCGAAATACTAGTAAGTAAAATGCCGCCGGGGATTGCAGGATTCCCGCCGGGAGTGTGACGCGTCAGAACACAGCCTTACTCTACCGATTTTCGAGGCACCGAAAAGCAAAGAGGTAACAGGAATCACAATGTTTTAGTGCATTACTGAACTGCGGTACAGCAGTGCAGTTCATTGCCGCCTATTCTGCGGGTGTTATGTGATGAATTATAATTAGTACCTATACTTGGCGCGTCTGCATGGGCTCCGCCAGCGGGAGGGGGGACGGGGGGACGTGCCCCCCCAAACATTTTCGGATTTTAACATTAGGGCTATGGGCGTTGCATTGCAAGAATGGACTTCAAAATGCCTCCGTCCCCTCCCCCCAACTTTCGGGAGGTGGCGTTGCCCCTGCGCGTCTGTTACAAATGTGCCACGGAATCGGGAAATGCCGTTCTGAACGCAACAGCTGACGTTCGCCGGGAACTGGCGGGCATCAGTGGCGGATCCAGAAAATCTTCAAGGAGGGGGCCATAAATTGCAGTAGTGCCCCTACCTATACCCAAGTTGAAACTCGACGGATTTGGATCCACTATATTCAAAGTCGGTATCAGACCGCCGTTTTTTTTTTTGTTTTTTTTCGGGGGGGGGGGGCAAACATTTTTAGCGGACCTTCCTACCCCCAATTTTGAATTTTCTTCCCGGATTTGTCCGCTTTATTTTTGCAACCACACGATTTCTTTTATTATTTTTTTATTTTTTTTTTTTTAGCTCTTTTCGACTTCTTGGCATATTCCAAAAATATTGTTTGCCGCGAAGCGGCCGGCGAAATTTTTGCGGGTTTGTCTGATAAAATCCAGAAACATAGGCGGTTTGCATGTAGACATGGTGTAACTTTAATGCAAAAGGGATTGTAGCTACAACCCCAATAATTTGGTAATTTAGCACTACACCTATGACGAGATGTGGTACAAATCAAAATGGGCTCTTAACAACTAAGTGCATCCCCAATTATTTTCAAAAAGTTACTCCGCTGATTGTAGATAATACAAAGCTAAACGTGCTATTCATTCACTTCACCGTTACATAAACCAAAAACGATGGCGTTGGCTTCGTTATGAAGATGGCAACCGATGCGACGCCGCGAAGCGGCGTAAATTTTTTATTTAAGGTCGTGGAAAACACAAATTTAACATTGGAAGAACCAGACCCAGATAACCCCTATGCCTGGTTGCACATCTCGGTATGATGCAAAATATTGAAATTAAGATAGTTTTTAATAAATAATTTCTTCGGATAGTAAAACACGATGAACGGTGGCAGTAAATGCTTAATAACTTAGGTATATGGGGTAATAATAACTGTATACATATGCACTGAACTGCAACATACCTACAATTGGTATCAACCAACAGTGCAAATGGTTTGAAAACAGCGAGCGGCAGAACGGCTTTCCGCACATAAATGGTCCTACGGATTCTGGAGAAGAGCCTGGAGAAATGCTTGGGAGATGGTCCTGCCTGTCCCATATTTAGCATTGGTCCAGCAACTGAACACCGCAGAAGCAGCTTCTGGTGCCGATGTCGCGTCTCTGCGGTTCGCGTTCATCTTTTCGGAAATCGGCAGACAGCCATTTAGCCACTGAAAAGTTATATGTATGAGGATGGAACCTGGGCTAGCAATAGTACTGCAGACGCTTTTGTCTCGGGTTTTTATTTGGTTTTTTTTGGGGGCGGCACTGCCAGGACGCTTTAATTAATTCATCTTTCCTATTTTCGCCAATTTCTATCATTTAAACAATCTGCGTATTTTGTGTCATGCCGCGGGCGGCGCGTTAAATTTTCGAGTTTTCACTGTGATGGCTGTATTGTTGACTGTTGCAAAAACAATTTTTACAGCTGAACGTCCGACAGGGGGGGCATACATAGTTCTCAAGACCTTTGGGGGCGGGCATGCCCCTTTGCCCCCCCCCCCTGGAATCCGCCCTGGACGTATCTTTGAGGGTGCCCTATTTTTTCCAAAATGCTGAGATCACCTCAGGTCAACAGAGCCGACCAGTGATGCCCCCTCCAGTCGGACAGAGTGCCCCTCAGACGGCCATAGTCCCCCTCAGACGGCCATAGGTCCCCTCAGGACAACAGAGGGCCCCCTCAGGCGGCCAGAAGTGCCCCCTCGAGCAGCCAGAGTGCCCCCTAAGGCGGCAAGAGTGCTCCCCTGAGGCGGTCAAGAGTGCCCCCTGAGGCGACTAAGAGTGGTCCCTCATCAGGCGGCTCAGAGGTGCCCCCTCAGACGTCCAGAGTGCCCTCCTCAGACGACCAGGGTACCCCTTGAGGAGACAAGAGTGCCCCCTCAGGCGGCCAGAGTGACACCCTCAGGCAGACAGAGAGGGCCCCCTCAGGCTGTCTGAGTGCCCTCTGAGACGACCAGTGCCCCTTCAGGTGTCCAGAGTGCCCCCTTGGGCGGCCAGAGTGCCCTCATCCGGTGGTCAGAGTGCCCCCTCAGGCGGCCAGAGTGCCCCCTCAGAGCGGCCAGAGGCCCCCTCAGGCTGTACTGAGTGCCCATCAGTACGACCAAGTGCCTTCAGGTGGTCAGAGTGCCCCCTTGGGCGACCAGAGTGCCCCATCAGGCTGTCTGAGTGCCCCCTCAGACGACCAGTGCCCCTTCAGGTGGTAGTGCCCCCTTGGGCGGCTAGAGTGCCCCCTCAGGTGGTCAGAGTGCCTCCTCAGGTGGTCAGAGTGCCCCATCAGGCGGCCAGAGTGCCCCCTCAGGCGGCTAGAGTGCCCCCTGAGGCGGCCAGAGTGCCCCTTCAGACGACCAGAGTGCCCCCTCAGGCGGCCAGAGTGCCCCTCAAGTTCGAGGCCCAAGGGGGGGGCATGGCCCCCTCCTCTGGATCCGCCACTGGTGGGCATTCCGGGGATTTCCGACGGGAATGTGCACGGTCAGAACACAGCCTAAGTCACCAGCGCTGAAGTCCTTGCTGCTGCTGCTGTTATCCCAACTGCTGCTGCTGTCGTCCTCGCTGATGACCTCTCGACCTGACGAGAGCGATGGCTCAAACAGCAGGGCTTGTGCCGCCGCCGCAGTAGTATTAACGAGTTGCAGCTCTTGCGTCACATCTCGGGGATGCCGCGATGCTGCGCTGCTTATACCAGGCTTATACGGGGGCAACTGCTTATATGAGCAGTTGCCCAAACACGTAAAATCTTCTTTGTCAGTCACAGCAGGCTAACTTAGTGGCTTAATTGGGAGTGAAAAGGATTACATACCGATGGGCAATGTTGATATCACCGGCGATAGCGCGGCATCCGCGACGCTACTTGCCCACCGGAGTGACAGCAACAACGAATGCAAACATGGAAATTGCTCCCGAAATCGCTAATTATCGCAGGTAAACGAATAAGTTCCTGATAGAAGATTCATTGGGCAACGTTTTGGTGCTAGAATAAACATGAGATCTGTTGGGCATTTTGATATCTTGCTTGACAAGCTTTATGATTGAAAATTGTGCTGTACATTTTACACTACTCAAAAAAGCATGCCGAAATGTGTATAAAGGAAATTTCAGAATAATTTTTCAGCTTCGTTATGCAGTCACCATTGCATTCTGTAAGATGCAATCCTATTTATTCTAACTGAGAGACTTATGATATCAAATATAAGTCATTGAGGCTTGAGTATTGAATATTGCAGCGCCAACGCGTGTCTACCGTCTGTGAGATTCAAAGTTACATGTTCCGACGCATCACACGCTTAGACGGTTTATGGCGAAAGATAAAACATGCTCAAGTCGTTATCTGGAGACAATTATGTGCTAAATAGTGTGCTCCGATCCCATTGTGCAATGGCTGGCGTATTTGTGGGCGGTATCCATAAGCCCCCCCCCCCCGAACACTCCCATCCGTTCCCGCTGCCAGGATCCAGCTCTATCTGGCCTTTCGGTGGTGTCGCCAGGTGGCGGTGACAGCCTCTCGGTGGTGTCGGCAGGTGGCGGTGACAGCCTCTCGGCGGTGTCGCCAGGTGGCGGTGTTGCTGCTTTGACAGCCACTGGGCGGTGTCGGCAGGTGGCGGTGTTGCTGCTTTGACAGCCATTCGGTGGTGTCGGCAGGTGGCGGTGTTGCTGCTTTGACAGCCACTCGGTGGTGTCGGCAGGTGGCGGTGTTGCTGCTTTGACAGCCACTGGGCGGTGTCGGCAGGTGGCGGTGTTGCTGCTTTGACAGCCACTGGGCGGTGTCGCCAGGTGGCGGTGTTGCTGCTTAGTGCTTTGACAGCCATTCGGCGGTGTTGCTGCTTTGACAGCCACTGGGCGGTGTCGCCAGGTGTCGGACATCCTGATGGAGAAGTACGGCGACAACTTCCAGAGCGTGTCCGTGACCGGGTTCGATACCGACTCCGGCTCCGTGGTGCCCCTGCTGGAGGTGACCGTGATGACCGACAAGACGAGTGCCGAGGACGTGGACGCCAAGGCGCTGGCCGCCGAGAATAACATTGCGCTGCAGCAGCTCGTCGAAGAGCGCGACTTCACGTTCGACCCGGACAAGGCGGAGACCAGTGAGGAAATCGACATCATCGAGCCGACCACGACGCCAGCTCCCAACTGCGTTAGTAGGCGTCACCACTGCTCCCACTGGTCAGTGGCAGCTGCCACTGCTCTCACTGCGGTCAGTAGCAGCTCCCACTGCTCCCACTGGTCCAGTAGGCAGCTCCCACTGGTCAGTAGCACTACCACTGCTCTCACGCGTCAGTAGGAAGCTCCATCTGCCTCTCACTGGTCAGTAGGAGCTCCCACTGCTCTCAGCTGGTCATAGGCAGCTCCACTGCTCCACTGGTCAGTAGGAAGCTCCCACTGCTCCCACTGGTCAGTAGCACTACCACTGTCCACTGGTCAGTAGGGCAGCTCCCACTGGCTCTCACTGGTCAGTCAGGCAGCTCCCACTGCTCCCACTGGTCAGCAGGCAGCTCCACTGCCACCCCCACTCGTCAGTAGGCATCTACCACTGCTCCCACTGGTCAGTAGGCAGTCCCACTGCCTCCCACTGGGGCCTCAGTAGGCAGCTCCCACTGCTCTTCACTGTCAGTAGGCAGCTCCCATGCTCCCACTGGTCAGTAGGCAGCTCCCACTGCTTCCCCAATGGTAGAGCATCTATCACTGCTCCCATGGTCAGTAGGCAGCTCCCACTGCTCTTCCACTGGTCAGTAGGCAGCTCCACTGCTCCACTGGTCAGTAGGCAGCTCCCACTGCTCCCACTGGTCAGTAGGCATCTACCACTGCTCTCACTGGTCATGTGGGGCTTTTGTGCCTACTGCTCTATCCTCTGGCCGACCCTAGCGCTTCAGTAACAGCCAAGCTTAAGCCGTTACCGTTACGCGGGAGCAGAAGCCAGACCTGCTTGCTGACGGCTGCCACCCGCACAGCAGGCTGCAGCTTCGCATGCGTGGTAACAGTGCCAGGAAAGCTCGCCAGCCACTCGGTAGGTTTACGCAGCCCGGGGACCTACGTTGACCTCCGGGGTCACATAACAAGGCCTCATTGCAAGTCACGCCTTTTGGCGCAACTTGCCGTAATTCCCCTCCGCTGATCCTCGTTTCCGTCTCTAGCTCAATTCTTCAATCAACGCCACTGAACATCCGTCTGAGCCAACACAGCAGTTTATTAAGACAGCAATTAACAAAACCTTGCCAAGTCGTGCCTATCAAAACCTCAGAACCTGAAATCTAGATTATCTCTTATCCAAATTGAATATCTCCCCCGTAGCCTAAACAGAGTAATACCCCCCGAAACGTTGGACCCCAATCAGGGGCCCGAGAAGGGCCCATGCCCTCGGACCCGCCTCACCTTCTCATCGCGCTGTCCGCCGGAGAGTCCCACATCTCTCTACCGTGCGCGGCCAGCTGCCTTCTCTGGGAGGCTAACGACCGTCTATTCACGCTGGCCGACCAATCGGCTCATTCCCCGTCGGGCACGTGCGTCACACTCTCACATGGCCCGGACCGACATGTCGAACCACTCGCGTTGACCACGACACGTCACTGTCTCCACAGTCAGTAGGCATCTACCACTGCTCACACTGGTTAGTAGGCATCTACCACTGCTCTCACTGGTCAGTAGGCAGCTCCCACTGCTCCCACTGGTTAGTAGGCAGCTCCCACTGGTCAGTAGCTGCTGACAGACGAGTCAGTAGCACAGCCGTACTCTATCCGTCAGCCCACAGCCCGCCGCCCAGTCAGCCCACAGCAGGCTGTAGTATGTAGATATGGCTGTAAAGCATAGGCGTACCCAAGGGAGAGGGAGGCACAAGAGATAATTCCCCCCCCCCTCCTGAAGGTCCGTGCGTGTCCCTTTGGTCTATGTGCTCCCTTTAGAAATGGGGCTCGAAAGGCCCAATTGCCTCTCTAAAGTTCACGCGAAGCGTAGTCTTCAGAGAGTTTAGAGCATTTCAGAGGTTCTTTGGGGGGGGGCACCAGGACCCTCTCTGAAAAACCAGAGGGCCCTTGAACGTTCAAAAGAGCCCTGTGCATGTCAGAGGGGCCCCTGGGCAAGCAGAAGGAGCCCCGAGCAGGTCAGAGGGCCCCTGAATACGTCAAATGGGCCCCTAACCAGCACGTAGAGACCCCTGAGCAGTTCGGATAGGCCCCTGAGCATGTCGGCAGGGCGACAAAGTAGCCAGTGTAGTCCCTTGCCAGGAGGCACCTAAGCAGGCTGGAGTGCCCTTGGACAGACCAGAGGACCTCTGTGATGTTCAAAGGGCCCCTCTGCAGGCCCGAGGGGACATGATCAAAACGAAAGGGCCCCTGGGTGGGTTAAAAGGGCCCCTGAATAGTTAATATGCCAAATGGGCCCCTAGCCGGCACGGAGGGGCCCAGGGCAGGTCGAAGGGCCCTCTGAGCATGTCGGCAAGGCGACAAAACAGAAAGCGCAGTCCCTTGCCAGGTCGGAAGGGCCCCCTTTAGAAGGCTAGAGGGCCCCTGGACAGACCAGAGGGCCCTTGGAAAGTTCAAAGGGACCTGCGCATGTTGGAGGGCCCCTGACCAGACCGAAAGGACCCCTGGGCAGGTCAGAGGGCCCCTGATTACGTCGATCGCGAGACTTCCAAGTGGATACATCTTTTATGAAGCACCCTGTATAAGTTAAAATGAACCTAAGAGGCTCCAGATATGAATTTCATCATCAGTATCCACCAATCATGAATCAAACCATTAGCTTCTTACCGTAACAAAAATAGTTTTGAAACCCCAAAACAGTAGATGCACTTCAGTTAAAGAAACAAATAAATGGTTGTTGACATAACATAAAAATGCCTTACCTACATAACGGTGGGTACATAGTACACTAACTATTTGCTGAAATGCGCGGAGAAGAAAAACCGATGGTTTTGTGGTCATGTTGCCCGGTCCCCCGCCCCCCCCCCATTCCCCCACTTGAAAATCCGTGACGACGTCCATGAACCTCATGCATATTACCGGATATGTTCCAAAAGTGGGGAAAATAAAATAATAGCCTGTGCTTTGTAGCGATACGTGAGTCTGAGTAACCGCTTCGCCGAAATTCGAAGCTGACCCCCGACTTTCCTGCGTCTTCTACAGAGGACCCATACAAATCTTCCATCTTAAAACTCACCATGCTGGCGCCGTTCGCCAATTGGACCGACGAACTGAACGAGACGGATTCACAGGCATTCGCTGATATGCAGGCAGACATCCAGGCAGGAGTGAGTGGCTTCAGCTGCGATTGTTATCACTTTCTTACGCGTTCTCTATCTCTATCTCTATCTCTATCTCTATCTCTATCTCTTCTCTATCTCTATCTCTATCTCTATCTCTATCTCTATCTCTATCTCTATCTCTATCTCTATCTCTTCTCTATCTCTATCTCTATCTCTATCTCTATCTCTATCTCTATCTCTATCCTCTATCTCTA